>JAYMTK010004572.1:0-10998 GCA_036897405.1 Pelargonium myrrhifolium | reverse complement strand
AGGCTGAGACGAGTCGAGGCGGTGGTGGAATCGACGTCTTTGGCTTCGAATATCGCCGGATTCAAAGCCAAAGGCTCGAATCTCGTCGGATTCAAAGTCAAAGGCTCGAATCTCGCCGGAATCGAGCCTGGACGGAGGCGTGGTGGAGGCGGTGTGGACATCGCCGGCGAAATCGGCGCGTTTGGCTTCGAAACTCGCCGGCGATGTCATGGCGGATGGAGGCGAGGCTGATTCCGGCGACGTCGTGGGTAGGCGAGGCCGTTTCCGGCGACGTCATGGCGGACGCGGCTGATGAAGGAGGAGAGAGTGGACGATGAATGGTGAGGACAAAGAGTGGACTGTGAATGGTGATGAGTGAGGACAGAGAGAGAGAGGATGAAGATGGTGAAAATGAGGGTTTTGAGAAAAATATGATTTTATAGATAGGGTTATAGGGTTAATTAGGGTTAGTTGTTAGGTTAGTTTAAATTAACTCAGATAAGATATTATTATTATATTATTATTATTAACAAATAGTTAACCGTTGTTAACAAATGGTTAACTGTTCCGTTTTTGTTAATTTTAATCATGTTTTTGCCTTTTTTTTTGCCATTTCTTATTTATTTAAATATTTAATTACTAATACTATGAGCATTTTGGTCATTTACAATCTCTATTTCACTTACCGGATTGTTTTACCAAACATAACACCCTACTTACCGGACTGTTCTAATTTCTGATTCAGCTCCTTAATGGACCACCAACTGAGATCATCACCAACTTACCAACACTTACAGAAACTTACCAGAGTTTATCTAGGCGAAACAAACAAGCAATGAGAAGCTGAACTTGCTCAAACCATCCCCAAATCCCAAGGCCACAACGCTAATCTCATCTCCGTCGCCGTTCACCGGAAGTCCATTCCGGTCAATCTATCGCTATGGAATCCGTACGCTACCCCACCGTCGGCTTCTTTCCACTTGAGTCAGGTTCAGCTTCCATGACATCACTCTTATTCACTCTCTAGATTCTTCTATCGATTTCAGCGCATTTGCAATGAGGACGAAGAGCTTGCTCTACACGCGCGCCGTTGCCGTGGATTCCGCTTCCGGTGGCGATGCCTCGACCTCAACTGATGCCAGAAGATTGGCGGATGGTTAGGTTTTGTCTCTGAAGATATGGAGTTCGTACTCAAGGTGATGAAGTTGATTAATTGTGCACCTAAAATCATGTTAGGCCATCCATTTGGGAGATTCGAAGTAGAAATTTGAACTTTCTGTTTCATGTTTTTTACTTGCTGCTTGGTGATTCGTAATTGACTTTGTACATGAAACGAGACTAAACCTGTTACAATTTTTACCTATATGAAGAGGAAAAAAGTTTATATTCGTTAGAGAACCAAGTCAACTAAAAACTTGTAGTCCTCATTTATTTTTATAATGTAATATTCCATCCAACACGTCCCTCACTTGCAAGCCCGTTATGGCTTTGCAAGTGGATCGAAGAGAGATGGATAAGAGCCCATTTTCATTTTTGCGGGTAGACCGAAGAGAAGATAGAGAAGCCCATTACCCATGTGGGCTTATAGGAGAAGATAAAGAACCTCATTCCCGTTAGAGAACCAACTCAACTAAAAACTCAAACTAATAGTTGTAATCCTCATTTATTCTTTTAATGTCATATTCCATCCAACAATATTCATGATTCTGGTATTATATTTGGATCAATGATAATGAATGGGAATTAGGTTCATGAAAATATGTTGTAAGAGGTTTATTGTATTGCTAGATGCAATAACTGACCAGATAGGCAAATGCATGCAACAATGTTTGTTAATATGTAGGTAGAATCAACTCTTGCAATATTGCAAAACAACCACTAGGAAGGTATGACACCACAGGATAGTAGCATACCTAGTTTTACCTGTTCTTCTAGTTGTTTCTCAGTACGTACCGATGGAAATTATGAAGCCTCCCCAGGTAAAATGTCTCCTCAATCACCAAATAATTCTTTGAATTTGTCCTCTTTCAAAGCATTGTGAAGCCCTTGCTATCTTCTTCTGGCATACTGATGATCCGGCTCAGAAGAACACGCTTCTTGTTTTTTTTTTTTTGAAGTTTCTTCCACTCATGATTGGTTACTACTCCTTATCTGTTCCATCTGGATTATCAATATGCCGTTTGGTTTCCTGCTCTATAAACTTCTCTGCATCAAGTAGTTTTCTCTCTAGAAGTTTGATGGGGAATGTGACTTATAAAACTTATTCCTGAAATTCAGTTCGTCCTGCCATATCTGTTGAACCTCTATTCACCTTCGTTCTAATTCTTCATTGACCATTTGCTCTTTAGGTTCACAAACAACGTACTCAGCACTGCACAACAAGTATGGTTACGCAAACTGGGAGGTGCCAAGCCTGTCGTGAATGAGAATGCTAGTGGGATTATTACTGCAGGATGTGCAAAACAGTCAGCCTATGTGCCTGCTGAGAGGTCGGTCTTATTTAACAACGGTTGTCCTAATTATATTTCAAAGGCTGAGATTTTCCTTACTAGTTAAAGTAGCAATTAACAGGCTTAAGGAGTTGAGAAAAGAGATGAAGAAAGATCCAAGAAAAGTGCTACAACCAGAAGCGGTCCAGGCTTTGGCTTCTACATCTGATTATGAAGACGATTCAGATGAAAGGACGAAGGTCAAGGTAAATTCTACTTATATGTCATTGTATGTGTAGTTGCTTATTTTTACAGTGGTTCTTGTATTCCAAAGTTTGCTACAGCCTGTGAGATTTTATGTTTCTAATGAGGGAAGAAAGAGTCTAGCTAGGTTTTCCATGATAATAAAATACATGCTTGAGAAGTCTTACCTTGAAGTTCTGAGCATGTGAAAGAGGATACAAATTCACCTATAGATTTGGTGGTTCTTATTTTATTAGTCAAGGTTTTGGACTTTGCTATATTCTAAAATGGAAGGTACCCATGAATACTGCATTTTAAATGAACCCACAATCAATGTAGTGCCCTTATTATTTATGCTCTTGCACACAACTTCTGAAACTTGTGATTAAGAAATGATGATGTAAAAGAAGGATATAAGAGATAGCAGATATATTCATCTTTGTTAGGCTCGAAGTTCAGTCAACTGCATGTTTATCAGGGCATCATTATCTGAATGTCAGGATTTTGTGATGCTGTACCGTATAGGTGGTTCCACAACCTCAAGTTTGAGTTCAGTTAGTATTTCAGAGTTGGACATGGATTGGGCCTTTATTAACAAACAAATACTCTCTCCATTGGACATGAGTTCAGTTAATTAGGATTGGTTACTACTCTTTATGCCCCATTGTACTCTTATTATAACCAATTCAATGTATTCTAACTTATTTTAGGGATATTATTGGTTATTCATGTGTAACTCACTCGCTAAAAGAGAAAGTAGACGACTATCATGGAACAATTTTATATAGAGAAAATGTACAATTATTTTTGGAAGGAGGGAGTACTTAAGAACTAAAGTCACATTAAGTTTGTGTTTGAATTTCTATGTTCTGCGCGGTTGCCTGCGGGAATTTATTTCTATGGAGCATATTTCATATAGTAGTTGCTTGGAATCCATGCCTTGTGCCCACCCTGAATGGCATTGGACATTGGACTGTCTTTCGTCTTGCCACCCTATAAGAATATTGAGGAAGACAACTTTTTCTGTACCTTTATCGGTGTATGTGGAAAAGGGTTAATTGAAAAGAAAATTGAATGTTTTTTTATAATCCTTACAGAGAACACTAATGTTTTTGATCTAATGACTAAAATTTTATACCTCTTGATGCTTTGACTTCCACAATCAAAGTTGTGTTTTGATGAAGGAAACTAATTCAAAGCCTTTTAACAGGGTGGGGTTCTAAAAGTAGCATACGCTTCAAGTTCTGGAAATTAGGATCCCAATGCCCGGCCAAGAAGAAGCAAGCGGTCAAAGCGGAAATGTTATGTAGGAAAAAAGATTTTACACGATAAGTTTGTAATTTAAGGTGAGTCCTGTATATCTCAGCAAATTGTATTGTAGTTGATACATAGTAACCATTTTTATGTTGGCTTGTTCATTACAGCATTTAATGCATATTATGAAATCTAGCTCTTTGATTCGTTCAATATTCCCGCAATCCATATAGGGCATTTGAAGCAAACTGTATTGTCATAGCTGTTCAACATAGTAAAGTTCATTCATCCATATTCGTAATTAGCATGATATTGCACTGTGGCTTCCAAGGTTTGTCTTGAATTGAGTGTCATCTTTCTATTTTAATGAGTAAATTATCAATAATACCCTTGAGAAAAGTTAGAACCATTTGACTTTTCCAACCCAAGCGCATGGGATCACATGAGGGGAGAAAAAGAAAGGAGTGTAACAAGGCAAATCATTTCGGGAAGGAGGGAGTAGGAGATACCAAATTGAAAAATGATAAGCAATTCCCACATTGGCATTTGCTTATACAAAAATTTCTTGAATATAAGTCTTTACATAAACTCCACTTTTCTTGGTGATGAACAGCACTCTAAAATCCATCTTTTTCGTGACCTGCATGAGATATCTGAGCATTAACTGTCGTTTGTGACACTCACTTCTACTTGCAATGTGGGACAAGTGCACCCATTATAGTTCATTCCCTTGATGTTGGATGATAGTTTTATAAACATTCTTTATCTGAATCTGCTTGAATTTATTTTTACATGTCCGTGCTTTTGTGCTCATATCCTAGTTGGTATGACATATCCCGTGGGCAACCTCAAGCTGGGTTTTGCTGAATTAACCTTGAAATGCTCTGTGGACAGCAACAAAGAATGGTAAGATGCATTACTTGGTGTCCCTTTATAATATGATATTTGAGACCACATATCTTGTGATTTTAGATAAACTATGTAGTAGTAGGTATATGGAGAAGGGTATGTACTGCCTTACCTGTTTTAATTAATTGCTTGAACATTGAAGGTGATAGAGTAATTGCCTTGACTTGAGAAGCTGCAAAAAGTAGGAGCCATGTGCAAAGATGAGACGAATCAGGTGTCATGTCCTCATCTTAGGTATATTACTGCTGTAATTTGAGAAGAGATGGAAGCTTTGGTTGATAAGGGGCATCAATATGAATGAACATGCCATTTTATAGCTTTGTCATACTCGTACATCTTAGGCAATCATATCTAAACTTGAAATAAGTGTTTGTTGAAGGTGCTTGGGAATCCTATATATCCTTTATATGCTCGAATGATAAGATTGACAATGTGGTTTTCTTCTCATTGTGGGTTTCTTCGCATTTATCATTACACAGAAATCATTGCATCCATGCATGATTGAG
Organism: Pelargonium myrrhifolium; assembly: GCA_036897405.1. Classification (NCBI taxonomy): domain Eukaryota; kingdom Viridiplantae; phylum Streptophyta; class Magnoliopsida; order Geraniales; family Geraniaceae; genus Pelargonium; species Pelargonium myrrhifolium. The sequence continues at coordinate 5,678 of JAYMTK010004572.1, read as the reverse complement.
CTTGCTATTACATTCTGTTGACTTGTTGAGAGCTTGAGCCTTCCTGTAGGACATTTATATAAATACGGAGAAATAATGCATGAATTGATTTAATTGACTTTGAGAGATCTTCTTACAATCTTAACTTGCTTCGTTGATTGGGAGAGTTTAAATAAGTCGTCTGAATTGCTTATCTTCGTGACATTTTTTATATCATCTTCCATGCTCATTTTAGCATTCTAAATGATAATTTTTAGAAACCACAACATGGACACTCTGATGCACATAAGTCATGTTTTAAAATCTTAAAAAAAATGATTGGAAACAAAATACTATATCAAAATGTGTAATGTTATGCCCCTAAACTGTCTCTCATTTTTATGGATAACTGTAATTGGTTTATGATTATTTATACTCATTAAAAAGCCCTTTACCAAGACCCATTTGGGAGTTTGGACTGTGTTAAGCACCAGAACTGGTTCACTTTGTGCCCACTCGGGCTCTTAAATTTCCGCAAAAATGTACCTTGATATTGAACCGAGAGACTGTACATTGGAACTGATTTTTCACTATTTTTATCCGACAGGAACCTCGAACGCTATGCTCTTCTTATCCTCATTTGCCGACGTGTTTGTCGTGACCGCCCAGTGGCCCACCTCGAACCGAACGAGCCTCTCTTTCTCACTTGTTTCTCCACAGACGACACCGTTTGGAGGATTCTCGTCCTTCATTTACAGCACTCCCTAGGTAACCTTGGCTACCTACTTACCCCACTTGTCTTTTCCTTGCTTTCTATTTTCATTTCACATTTGCCTAACTTCCAAAAATAACACCATCTTTATAAAAAGTTGGCTAAAGATTTCACTGGAAATAAAGTAAATAAATCCTTAAAATACGAACCAACCTCACGGAGCAGTAAAATATGAATATATGTATAGCACTGTTAACTAAACGTGAGGTTTCAAAACTTTTTTTTTTAGTAAAGAAAAGATTGTGGATGGAGTTACATTTCATAGAAATTTGAATTTTATACATATCTATTATTTGTTCAGACATTTTCATGTTCTTTTTTAATTTTTTAAAGTAAAATAAGTAATATTAAAACACTAGTTCCTAACTTGCACATGATAATACAAGTTTTAGGTCACCACTTACCAATCTGATACAAAGTTTTAGGAGATGATTTAAGTGGATTATAGAGATGAACATCAAAATGTCTCCCAATGCAATGAAACCAAAAAGTAGTCCCAATAGAATAGTTCTGTCATTTTAACATAAAATCTCATCCGATTGAATTAGATTTGAATTTACTTCCTCTAACAAGAGAAATGTATGTCTTACTATTGAGTTATTCTTTAAAAGACTTTAAAATAGATTTCGACAGAAACTCACTTACTAATTGATTTTGATGCTATAAGAGGCGGAATTTGTTATCAAATTAAATACTTTGGTCATCTCTTGAAGCTGGAATGCAATATGAAAATGCATCAAATAGATTACCTAGCTCAGGGGTTGTGGTTTAAGTTTAAACAAGTAAGCCAACCTTAATACTAATTCAATAAGGTTGTGTTTAAAAACATAAATTTGTGTTTGGACAATCATAGAGTTTCAAATGATAAAAAAAAGTTGTCATTTCAAATGATTCAAATCCAAATAATTTGACTCAAATCTAACTTTTTAAATGAAATATTGTTTCCAAACATGCCATAAATTCATTTGAAAAATCTACACAAATCTACTAGCCAGTAACCAACAATAAAGGCACTGTAATGTAATGGCCAGTTCTCCTCTGAATATTAGGTAAACTTTTCCACAATACGGAAAATGTTGAGCTCCGGTCTGCAGTTTCTCTTTTGGTTTATGAGACTCGAAAGCCTGAAACGCACACTGCCTCTGCAAAAAGCATGGCCCTTTCCTGCACTACACACTAAACACGTCAACGATTAAATTACTAACTTTCAAATAGCTAGAACTACAAGGGCAACTTCGTCTTTTCATAAGCCTTCATCTTCCGCTATAAGTACCATATCTATCTCTACACACTCTTCACCCACTCTTCATCAACCATGGCTTCTTTGACATCCTTGTTCTCTTCCTCTTATTTGGTTCTGATCCTCTGCACCCTCGCCCACGCTTCCCAACCTGGTCTTATCTTCACCGTCGTCAACAACTGCCCCTTCCCCGTCTGGCCCGCCATCCAGCCCAACGCCGGCCACCCCGTCCTCGAGCGCGGCGGCTTCCCCCTCAACTCCCTCACCCACCGCTCCTTCCCCGCCCCCACCTCCCACTGGTCCGGCCGCATCTGGGCCCGCACCGGCTGCTCCTACTCCCAAGGCCGCTTCACCTGCGCCACCGGCGACTGCGGCGGCCGCCTCGAGTGCTCCGGCCTCGGCGGAGCCCCACCCGCCACTCTGGCGCAGTTCAGCATCCACCATGGGCACAACGACTTCTCGTCCTACGGCGTGAGCCTCGTGGACGGGTTCAACGTGCCCATGACGGTGACCCCGCACGAGGGCAGAGGTGTCTGCCCCGTGGTGGGGTGTAAGGCCGATCTGCTGGCCACGTGTCCGGCTAGACTCCAACTGAGGAGTCAGGCGGGACACGTGGTGGGGTGCAAGAGCGCGTGCGAGGCGTTTGGGACGGACGAGCTGTGCTGCAGGAACCACTACAATAGTCCTCAGACGTGTAGGGCTTCGAGCTACTCGGAGTTCTTCAAGCACGCGTGTCCTTCGACCTTTACTTACGCGCATGATAGTCCTTCGCTCATGCACGAGTGTTCCTCTCCTCGTGAGCTCAAGGTCATTTTCTGTCACTAGATAGTGTGTGTGGGACACCTCCAAGGACCTGTTTGGTTCGGTTTTTATTTTGTGTTTTTGGTTTGTATGCTATGTGGTAGTGTTGTGGGTCATTTTCAAGGACTAGATTAGAAATATGAAATTTGTAATGTAACCTTTAAGAGGCTTTCAATAAAGTCCATTATCCAAAGCTGAAATGAAAGGTTGCATTGTTTCTAAATTTGTTTCGCCAGTTTAATTATTTTATGCCCATTGTTACTATTACTTTTAATTTTTAAACATATTATTTTATGAATTTATAAGGTTAAAGAAAAAAAATACGTTACAAATAGTATAATGAAGTAGGAAAATGGGATGACGAGGGTGGTGCGCATTGCGCACAAGTGAAGCTCTTTTCATGAAATAAAGAAACGAATCTCTGAGTCTGAGGGAATATCTGAAAAGGAAAGAAATGCAGACACTGATTCGAAAGGACCCTCCGTTTGTTTTTTTCTTCATTATTAATCCTCACGTACCTGTCACGTGTAGATCTTTCTGGATCAAGCCCAAGCCCAGGCCCATTCTCTTGGGCCTAAAGGGTTCATGAGTTTAGTTAAATGGAAGAGGGAAAAAAAAAAAACGACACAAGTCATAATCAGCGCAGTATTAATTATGAATCGGACATAGGATAAGGTCCAATAATGAGGGAAGTTAAGTTGGAGTTAATAACACTTCATCTAGTTCCATTTATATGGGGAACTTCTAATAAATAAATAGCAATTCACAACGTACAAGGAAGATAGCTCATACTTGCTATAATTGTATTACTCTCCGTTTGTCTTGGACTAATTCTCTTTTGATTTTAATTTTTATCTTGAAGTAAATATATTACTTTTATAAAAAAAAATAGTTATAAACATTTGGATCCACCTTTAGAGGTATTCTAATTACAACGAATCTCATAAATAATATTAGTCAGAATCATGTTTTTACTCCATTGGTGAATTCTGACATGATGTATCTTTTTGTTTTTTTGTTTTATGGGTTGTAAAATGAACAATTCGAATATGTATTAAAGTGAAATCGTGCAAATACTAAGGGTAGATATCAACAAACAATTCCAGAAAGATAGATATTTATTTGGCATTGAACAGGTTATCTTTCAGAGAGAGAGATATATGGCGTTAGAGCAACACTAGTTTTTGTTTAATTAGCTGGAAGGTGGATTTACATGGCTATCAGCATCAATCATGTAGTATATACTTTATTAGTTTTCCCATTATTAATGATTTTGGTGATGGGACTGAGAGCTACCTCTGGGTTTGCATTGCACATTTCACATATATAGCTAGCTAGGTGGGTACGCATTACATTTTAAAAGGTCACAAAAATATATGGTAACCTTTGTTGTATGTGACTACCACTACATCGCAAAACGATATAATAGCTACTAAAGTTGGTAACACCACTAGTCGGTCACCCAAATCAACTTGCCTAAATATCATCTCCTCATTTTCAAATTGAGTACTCTTTTTGATATTTCTTGGCACAGTAAATAAAGTACCTTATTCGACAAACATTTGTTAGTAACAAATCAAGAATCTCAATTGTATTCTTATTCGAATTTGAACACTCTGAGTTATCTTGTTGAGACTTGAGTTTCATTTTGCTTGCTCTAATGCACTAAAAGTTAACTTTTAAGTCTAGAAGATGCTTGTTTTTTTGGTGCGACGTCTCCTTGACAATTTTAGGTGGCATACGCGCGTCCCGTCTTCAATAACTCAACTTACGAGGGTTTGACGCTTACGTGACCGTGCCTTGAAATTAGGGTACTCCCAAGACGAATAATAAAGAAGCCCTAGAGCGATGTGAGAGGCCAAACGAGCGAGGAGTTTCTTGCGAGTGGAGCTCGTGTTTCGTCGTGGTTAGATCTCTTCTTTGGTCTCAACAAGTCTCCGCATTGCAGCGTTGCATTTAGAAGAATATTACTTGGTTCTTGGCCCAAAAGTGAGACTAGGATTCTACCTAGAGGGCTTCAAGGTGAGAAGTATGAACATGCGTGTTACAACAAAACTTTCCACATAACCGCGTTGAGTTGCGTTGCCAAGAGAAATCACCCTTGGTTCGCCCGAAGTTGCCTTGGAGAATTTGGCAAGGTCTGACAAAATTAGGCATGCGCACCGCGGTAAAATTCTTGTCCACGCCTCTTTGTGGCGCGTGGCCGCAACGATGATGTTCCGCCTCATGGACATTGTGGCAAACATCTTAGATGAGCTCCTTGAGCAGACTCTTTTGGACAGCTCCCTCGGGCGTGAGCTCTCTTAGGTGAGATCATTGAGCAAATTTGACTATTTCGAGTGTTGAGGTAGTCGTCGAGTACATGTTTCAACCTTAAGTAGATGAATTGATTTGTACAATAATAAGGAGCATTACTAAAATTTTGGTAGCTATACAACACAATACAAAATAATAGCAAATCAAATCATACAAAAATAATTTATCATATCAAACTATATTGAAAAAATTGCACGAATCAAATTTAAATTATTCTAAATCAATGTGAATCCAAATAATTCCGATCCGTAATTCAAATAAATAGCCTACACACAAACTAATTCATTAGAGCGTAAAAGTGTGGAATCAAAAAGGCGTTAGGTATAAGGAAGTGGGAGGAGCGGCGACTAAGGTTTCGTTTTCGGATTTCGTTGGTGAGTGTGGGGTAGGGGACGGTGACGCGAAGGCTTCATATAGGGGAGGAGGATTGTGTGGGTTGAGTTATCTTCTTGGGGAGTGATTTGGGAGTTTATTGGGTGCAAGGTTGGCACACGAAATTGGTGGGGTTGGAGGTGACTGATTATTTATTGACCGAAGTGACTGTAGTGGGGGATAGCATGGATACGGGTGAGCGTGAGGGTGATTGGGCTA
>JAYMTK010004571.1:0-11000 GCA_036897405.1 Pelargonium myrrhifolium | reverse complement strand
CACAAGCACTGTTCATCGATACTGTTCACGAAGATTGTTTACCGTTTCATGTTTCTAGGTTCAAGTTCACTTTTTCAGTGCTTATTTTTCTTGGGAAGGCTCTGTTTTGTTTATCTTTGTTCCGTTGTTTATTTGTGTCCATACGGTTATGGATTAGAGGTTTTTGGTGTTGGCCTTCTCGGATTTTAACGTTTGTTTTCAGTTTTTTAGATTTTGGGTTTAGCTTAGAATGTTCTGGTTCTCTATTTTGGTCTCAAAAGTGACAACTTTTTCTGTCAATACTTGTTGACTCTGTGTTGTCCATGGTTGTGATCTTAATTTGGATTATGGGTATTCAAATTTCTTCTCTTTTTTCTTAGGTTTCATGCTAGTAACAAATCTAATCTTTCAGGTTTAGATTTTTGTGGAGAGTAGAATTAAGGGTTGGTAGCCGATTGTGCTCCCGTCGATAACCAAGTTATGCAACCATCTATCACTAAAATCAACTTCAAGATCCGTTGAATGCTACCGGAAGTTCTAAAGAGAAATAAAAAGAGAATTTCAAGCTCTCACATTGATTTGGTTTGTATGCTCCAGCTTGAGGGGGAGTATGAAGATTCAATTCTAAGTTCATTAGAATTAGGAAAGATGTTAGTGAAATTAGAAAATATTGTATTTAGGGAGGTTTAGTTTAATTTCCTTGTCTAGTTTGTTTCCTATTTCTAGTTTTAATCTCCTACATAAAGGAGTCTCTCTTGTATTAGTTATAATAAGTTATTCACATCAATAAAATAAATTCAACATGGTATCAGAGCTGGTTTTGATCCAAGCCTTGGCCCGAAGGTGGCCCGTTTGTGTTGTCTCCCCCTGTGGTCTCCGGCCCGCTTGCAAATGGATATGCCTGCAGCGGCCCACGTGTGAAAGATATATACCTACAGTGGGGGGGAATGCCGATTTAAAAAACCCCGATTGTGCACGTGTCGAGCTCACTGATAAAAGGAAAAATGTGAGACTCGCACGTGAGGGAGAGTGTTGAAGTGGGTAAAATAAGTCTCACATTGGTTAAATACAAAGTGGAAAGGCTACATATAATAGTGCAAGTGAAACTCTACTAATAAGGTTGACCTTTTAGAAGTGGGAGCCCAAACCATTATGTTTAGCCCGTTAAGAAATTTAACAATTAGCATATACTAATATATATCATATAATTTCAACGAATCAAACCAAGTTCGAGCTTGACTATTTTTCACTGAATCGAGCTCAATCCCAAATTTATAAGCTCGTTTGCGCTCGGGCCGAGTAAAACAGTATCGAGCTGAGCCGAGCCCTGACAATTCTAGGCTTGATTCGGCTCGATTACAGACGTCTCTGAAACATAAAATCAGCGACTTAATCTACCCCTTTCAAAAAAAAAGAAAAAAAAAATACTTGACGACACTGACTACCCTAATTAGAAAGAAGCTCCCTTCTTACAAATTCGACACCTGCTGCATCACTCAAGCTTGAGTGATAATTGTCATTTACAGTAAACAAATACAATCAGAAATCACAATTTAAGAACAACTTGCAGTAAAATTACTCCGACTTTACTCATGTAACTTCTGACCTAGTATATTAGGAGCAACAAACAACCAGCTAGGAGGATATCAACGTCTCACAGTATATGGGAAGGTTACCTGAAATCTATGTATGCGAGGATTTGCTCCCACTATTGGAAAATAACACAGCACACCATAGTACTCCTGTTAAAATAAAGCCAAGTATTATGGCACTGTAAGCAATAGATGGATACTTTGGAATAAGACTACAATTTCAGAACAAGAAAACATAAAATTGCATTGAAGAAATGAGAGAATAATAGCTTTCCAACGTCTTGCTCAAAGAAAATCCAAAAAATTACATTTCTTAACACATACATAATCCAACAATTTCCACTTAACAATACTGTAAATAGCATAATGTAATATCTATGACACATCGGAAGCGAACTAATTGTTTTGGTAATTGTACTTTCTGCATCCCAATATAATGTCCACTAACTTAAATTTATTTTTCCCAAAATAAGTGCACAATTTCCCTTTTTAAAAATGGATTGTGTTTGCATTACCAACAATATCAATTGTATATGATAGCTATAACCACCTGAGTTTGCAACAATAAAGCCACAAAAGGGCACATGTAGGGAAGTCAAAACTAATTAAATTATCCGTAATCTTTACAAAAGAAAGAAGTCAAATAAGACACTTATTTTGGAATAGAGGGGAGTAATTATCAAAAGTTGGGGTTTTTGTTTTTGGACAGAAATGAAGGCAAGCCATTGAGGTACACAATAGGGAGTGGTCCTTCCATTTTCCCATAACCTCTCTCAACCCCATCCAATGAGATTCAAACTCACAATCTCAATTGGAGAGTATAAACTATTAAGTTCTAACTATTGAGGTATCCTGTAGGGACGAAAGTTTGTTGGTTCAGATGGGAGTAGGAGAATCTGAAAGGTTTCAGAGGGAAGAATAGCGGAAACAGGCCCTCAAATTGCTTTCTGCACATTAATGTTAGCATGACGTATTTGTCTTGTGCATTTACATTTTACCTTCAACACTCCTCAGCTACTTTGACAAGTGATCCCATTCAATTATGTGTCAAGCTATCCATAGATGCCTCAACAAAAATGTTGTACAATGAGATCAAACTATCCATAGATGCCACAACAAAAATGTTGTACAGAGAGAGAGAGAGAGACCTTGAGCTTTATCAGATAGTCATGAAGCAGCCCACTGTTCTCATCTCCTGATGAAAAAAGTTGCTCTTCCCCTGAGACCTCACCCACCAAAGCTCGCTGCCCATCATTGATAGTAATAAACTCAACTACTCGAAGCATAAACATAAAAAACTTAGTTTATAAAATTAAAACAGAGATAATTCACGGACTGAACAATTGAACAGCCAAAGTATTCTACTATTCTTAGATTGTTCAATGTTCATCTAAGTTATCATAGTTACAAGTTGTAACTACCAATTCTTAGACAGTTCACCTATTTGTGAATGATGTTGACAGCATGGCCATCTAATCGAGTTTCATACCGTGAATTATTAAAATTATTTGTTGAACCATGAATTGTGTGGTTCATAATTTTTTTTAAATTGAGTAATATATAGTTTGGAAGATATATGTAATTATTTGCTTCATGTGCACTAATTTTTAGTGTATTGTGCAATGTGCGTGAATAATTAATTGAAAGTTCACTTTTGAATACTATCAAAAACAAGGTGAATTTGACTTCCTAGTATTGTGGCCCATAATCATACATCTCTTACTAAAATTTTAATACTAAACACTATTTTGTGAGGACTATTCTTAATACTCTACCCACCTTTATCAAGTCCATATTTTCTCTTTGTGAAGACCTAAACTCATAGTCATAGACTGTGAGTACCTGCAACCTAGCTTTCATAAGAAAAAGAAAATCTAGCATTTTGTTCTTTAGGTAGTTTCTTGCTTGATTTGGCAATGAGGAATCTGATTCCTGCTATGAGTGATTAGATTAGGCATTTAAGTGAAAATGGAAAACAAATAGTTTAGACACTCATAGGCCTAATTCTTTATTGATGGGTTTAGCAGGTCTGATATGCTAGATTAGAGTTTGAGGTCCAATCATTAGGGAAGACCCAAAAAAAAATTAATCGGACAACCCTTTATGAACCACAGCTCATATCTATTCGGTTTAACGCATACGGTTCAATAAACGATCAAATACTCATGAATTCAAAGCTCGATCAGTTAATGCTCCTAATTATTAAAAAATATTTAATACACATAACATTATCCCACCAATAATGTTGTAGCCTCAGGCCCTCACGCTCATGACTTATTACACCTATTGCATTCTTATCCTTTTAAGCCCCCAGCCCTGCTACAAATGATAATGCCATCTCACTTTCATCCATTGAGGATCTCCAACATATTCAATCATCAGCACAGGATGTAAAACAATACTTATGCGCGGATCAGCAATAATATAAACAATTCCAATTATACTGATACCCTAATACCAAATTATAGTTCAACTCTGTAAATGATAAGAAAACCAATTAATCTTGTAAAGACCAACTAATGAGTCACTTTGAACCACAAGGACATACCAACAAGAGCTTCTTATGTTGTTTGCGCTGAGGAAGAATGCCAAGTGCATCTAGCATCGATTCGTCCAAATCTACAAAAGCAAATTTGATAAGAAAATGATGTTTTTTTTTTTTCTTTAAACAGAAAACGTGAGATACATTATTAAGAGTATGACCTTTCGTTTGCAAAAAAGTAGCAAGCACACTCAATGAGCCCAGAACATGCATATCATCACCACTAGTAACATAAGAAAGCAGTGTCTCCCTGCACAGATTAGTCTGTTACAAGGAAATGCATACAGTACAGATATACAAAATATGCTTCATGAAACAAATAATGAAACCAAATATGCTATTTAGTTACAAACTATAGATATAAGTTACTACAACAGTCATAGAACATTACCAACCTTTACGAGCAGATAAATATAAGTCTTTAAAGCCTCAGACATAATAATGTTCTTTTTAAAATTACGAGTGACCGTCAAAAAGACTTGCGTGTATATTTTAGACACAAGTTTCAGTACAGTTAATAATAAATAATTAGTTTATGTACTGAATTTGTTATATTATAACTGCTTTCAGGATTAGATTTAGTTTTGGGTTGATTATGTTTTTTGTAAATAGTTTAGTTTGGTCAGATTTTGAGACAGTATGACATTTTGAAAGTTTCAGATCAGATTTCTTCTTTTCTTTATCCTCTCTGTTCTCCTCTTTTCTTTTCTTTCTCTCTTGTTTCTTTTCTTCTTCTTCCCCTATTCGTCTATAGTTTCTCCCATTTCGTATGAATTCTATCTTTTCTTCTCACTATTTTTTATCTTCTTCTCCATTCTCGCATTGTCCTACATCAGGAAAAGAAATGGAATTAGAGTAAATTACAGGGGAATAGGATAAGTTGGTGGAAGTTTTGGGTAACAAGGCTTTATTTCAGAATTTCTTACTGATAAAACTTTTATATAAATTATTACTTATATATCAAGTTGTAAATCAATTCGACTTTCTAGAAGAAACATAAAAGATGGAAGATTTAGGGGCCTTCTTTTTCTGCTAATAAGCAAATTGGGAGAGACTTTAAAATGAAGACAATAAGGGGCTGGATTAACTTCTTCATCACAACCTATGTTGATCTCTTCAGGCAACGCCTAGCACTACAGGGCTACTGTGAGGAGGAACTCAATACCATTAGTACATGTCGAAGTGTTCTTATACAGAAGAACGGTACTCAACATAATTTTAACAAGTTATTCTATAGTAGGAAAGGAGATACTCATTTTGGGACATAGGGGTACTACAGTAGCAAACAGAAGATATGAAGTTAGCTGACATGAAGTTACCTAAAAGCCATATGTGAACGGCTACAGGCATGTTCTACAATATCTTCTGGATGAATCTGTGAAGAACTAGACAAGTTTGGCACGGTGACTCGTAAATGTCCAGAATTCAGCTCAGAAAGATTATTGAGATCTGGCTGTTGGGTTTCATGAACAAAGTCATGACTTGATATTTGACCATTGAGTTTAGCTTCAGGATTCAGCTCAAAGGCCTCTGGTGAACAGAATAGAGCAGCAGCGATAGCATTCGCCAAATCTTTTATCTTAACTATGCTCAGGATGCAACAAAGTAAATAGAGAGAAGTTATGGCACCAATCTGTATTTCCTGGATTTACGAACTAAAAAAAGGTTAAATAAGAACAAGTTGTACAAATGATCATTATTACTATTGAAAGGCACAGTGCTGAGCAGTTAGCAAAATGAACAAATAATAAAAAATAAAAAATAGAAAGCAACATACATCAACAGGTTCAATCCATAGAGAAGGAAGAATCAAAGGAAATATCAGAATATGCAAAATGTTGTCTGTTATTAACTGCCCAACATCAGGGATCCCTGCAGAAATAACATCACTAATATAGTAGAGATTATCCTCAATTTCATCTACAGCAGCAAGGATGGAAGATGTTGAGTCTGCGCCAGGATTTCTGTCTCAGTGATAAAATAATACTTTTTAGGAAATACACATTGCTGTCATTGTCATAACATAATAGACTAATCTTACTCTTACTTTAGAATTTCAGAGACCAATCCATTTAAATGAATGCACTGCTTCCGGAAAAAAGAAACCAAGTTTGAAAAATAATCTGCATGAGGGGTACTGACGACGTATCTATTCACACAATCATCTCCAACTGAAACCAAAACAAAAAGAAAAGTCAAATAAGACTTAGTTGAAAGATATTTGCATTGACATATGGAGGAAAGGAAAAAGAAAGTAAATGAGCAGGGACATAACATGAGCTACAGACCATGATAAACATTCAGAGTTAAAGCACGCACAGCAGTGCGAATCATATTTTCTTCATGGAAAGCAAACCGTATTGCTTCAACATACAGTGGAAAAGAGACTACTTCGTCCTATATGCACACAAAAATTATGTCAATACTTCCAAAAAAAATAAAAACATAGCAAAGATGTGACATAACTTGACCACTGTAGCTATTAACATTGTCTGGGTAGTCATCCACTTATTGCTTGCTCATTGGACACCCAACATCAACCTACTACCTCCGAAATTTTCACCAAATAACTAATTTATACACAAAACAAGGCACTGAATTTTCATCCACGCCAAATATTACTCGATGACACGGTTCCTTAATAATTTAAACACAACAAATTCAAAATTGTAAAAACCAGCCAGTAAAGATTCCTCTGTAGATAGACTTCATATACCATTTCTTTTAAACACTTCTACTGCAAACTCTAACAAAGTAATAAAAGGATACCAACATCAATCCTTAACATGTCTTATGTCACTCACAACTCCAGGTGTGTATGTGTAACTATGTTTGCCAATTACTAGAAACAAGAAACAGCTATATTTGATAAACAAGTGAATTTAGAATCAAATTTCTTTGAACGTAAAGAAAAAGGACCAAATATAATGATTATTATTAGTTAAGCTCTTTACTCTCCTTATATTTTGGTTTCGAGCTTACTTGATTGTTGATATCATAATCTCTAGCTAGTAGACAAGTAGTAGGTATAAGAAAAGCACTAGAAGTCCAGAACACAGTTCTCCCCATGGGTAAATTCAGATGGTTAGAACTCGAGACTTCTTTCTTGGAGGTCCAGAGATAAAATCGATAGAATGGGTCAGGAAGGCTTGTGGGAAAGGAGAGGACTAACCCTGATATGTATAAATAACAATATTTGCTCCATTTTATCTTTATGAATGAATGTCATATGCTACAGCTTCAATTTCGCATATTACAAGCTTGAAAACCATCATGACATTTGCCTTTCTTTAAATTCATACTTTTATGTCATGATCTTATTAATTGACAAGTAATAAGAAACACAGGACAAGCATTACCAAGTTTATCAAACATAGTGTCAGTGCCTCTTAGACATCTTGACTATATTCGCATATCATGAGTTTCACCCAAGATAAATTAAGGTGTTAATAGCCGGATGAAGAATAATAATCTTACCTTTTCTGTTTTCACAAGCAAAGAAATTATGTTCTTGTTCAGCTTTACACTGATTGCTCTTCAAGACACAAAATAAGAATCACATCAGTCAGCAAAAAATACAAAGAAATTTATGGGAAAGTTGAAGTCATGATATAACAAAGCAGTGCAAACCTTAAGAAAGATATGTAGTGAGACAATAGCTCTTCGTTGCGGAAGTCAAAAGAATAAGTTATTAGGTAGTTAATATGTTCATTGCTGAACATATAATCTGCAAAACTTCCAACCATTAATGCATTCACTATTGATAGAATCAACGAAAGGCAACACAAGAGAACTGCCAAGGTTCTCTCTTCAAGAACCAGCTTACACATAGCATGGTCACTTTTGAGGTTTTGAATCATGATGCTCATCGTCTGCAACAGCTGAAGTGCAACAGTCACTGCTCTACTAATCTTTATTATACGTACAAATTCTTCCATGACCTGCCTTTCCATGAAAAACCTGCAGAGGATGCAAGCAACATAAAATTCCAGACTATAACAATACATCAAGGGACACCAAGCACTCCGAAGTCTTACTCAAAAAAGGTAGGGTCATGCTGGTCACCATATGTAATCAACTCCGCAATGGATCTCAGAGCCTCAATAACAAAATCCTTCAAAGATGGAATAGGAAGTGAGACCAACAAATTCATAAAGTAACTAAGAAAGGCAATGAGATTAAAAACATTCAAACAGAGTAGGATGAAAAGAAAAAAAAAAATAGACTTCATTACCTTGTTAACCTCATTAATAATTTGTACCTTTTGCAGTTGATCAATTAAATATCTGCATTTGACGTGGCAATAATTAATAAAACAAACTAAGCTGACAGAAAAAGACTGACCACATAAGAGATGAATAAATTCAATACATGAATGGGGAAGAAACTAAGTTCCAATACAACTATAAAAAAGGAACTTATTGAATGTTAACAAGCACCACAACCAATAAAATACATATGAAGATGTGTGTTTCCACTGCCAGAAAGAACCCCCTTCTATTCAATGTACCCTGAATGTGAAGGAAAGAACATCTAAAAAGCAATGAAGAAAAAAGAAAGCATGCATAGTTGTTTTCCTTTGCATAAATTCATGCATTGTTTAGCAATAGCATATGGATATTCAGTCTACATTACGCAAGAACTGGAACTTCCTTCGGCAGTCACATAATTTTTATTCATATTTAACGTTCTAACAAATGATCCAGAATTTGTAAGTAGGACTCAGGAAAATTCTGCAAATTTAACTATGTAAGCGCGGATAGCTCCTCCATCAGGAAAAAATGACAAAAATATATCATGCTTTTGTCAGTGAGCAATATTAAACCAATTTTATGCATTTCCTTCTCTTCCATCAAGCATCAGTGTCAGTGGTGCCCACACCTAACATATATACCAGAAAGGATCCTTGTTTAAATTCAAATTCAAGCTAAACAAGCAATTGACTTTAGATGCATTACTCGAGTTTTGAACACAAATTTGAATAAATAAAAACAATCCAAATGCCGCACAGTAGCATTCACGAATTTCTCAAAATTCACAGTCAGCTGATTAAAAAAAAAGAAAAGAAAAGAGGAAAGTGAATTGAGGAGGCGAGCATTAGCAAACCCGAGTTCATCTAAGGAGAAGCGATCCCTGGGTGTCAAGAAGGGAAACCACATGATTGGATGCGATCAGAGCAGTGAATTACACATCACTGTCTGTCTCAGGCTGGGAGTTTCGTGAATATGTGTAGTGCGCGAACAGTTTAGGGTTGTGTTTGGAGAGAATTGAATTATTGCTGCGGAAATGAAAAAAGATTTCAGGTGGTGATGTTGGTTGGTTGTATTGTAGTGTAAAACCAGGAGAGACAAATTGTTTTGGACTATGAAAACAAAGATATTGGCGAACCCAAGGCCTTGATGCCATGGACGAAGGTGGCTCCGAACACTGTTGTATGTATCAAGTATTTTATGATACTAGTACATAATGATGGGTCAGTAACTTGGTCTAATTATAATACACCTCTTGTAAGTCTTATAAGATTGAGCATTTTGCGTCGTAAATTTACATGAGAGGTGATGGTATCATATACGTCGGATTGTTACCTTTTAAATTTAATTTAAACTAAATAAAATATATATGAAATATGTATTTATCAGGTAGATTATTACGTTACCTTGTACAAAATTTAAAATATCTGGCATTTTTCTTTTGTTATATACTAGTTTATATGCGTGCGTTGCATAAACTGAGATATGAAAATATATTTATAAGTTAATTAATTCTACTTATATATTTATTTCAAAATTTTATATTCATCTTTTATACTTTGATTTCTTTCGCATCTAATAGTGTGATAAAAATAATTATTTAAGGGTTAAATGGTTCTAACCCCCTGCACTTGTTACTATTTTAGATTTGACTCTTATTTAGGGTATTCACTATTTTTCAACCCTGGACTAATTGATTTTTGGGATTACACCCATGTTACTTGTTGCAACAAGTTAATCACTTACATGTAGGCACAAAAGGCCACGTCATCGTGTCAACACACTCTTGTCCGCCACGTCACTCACTCAACTCCCTAAACCAAAACACAACGTTTTGATTTTTTATATTCAAAACTCTAAACACAGCTGATTCTCCATAATAAAAAAATCGGAAATAAAAACTGACCAATGAGAATGCGACACGTGGATCGCTTGACTAGTCAAAAGTCAAAAGAGGAAAAGTCAAAGATAATTGATTTTAGGCCTAATACACTAACGGGCTTACTCCAGAGAACAAGGAGGCCCTGAGGAGGCCTAAATTCTGAGAATAAAGAGACCCAAAAAAGGTGTGAAGGCCCATGAGCCCATATAGGAAGCTGAGACAAATAAGAAAACAAAGAAAAGGAAGTACAGTGGGAAGGGGACACTGTGGTCGACCCTAATAGCCACCAAAGCGACCGGCCACACACTAAAACCCTAGCCCCAAAGTCCTTTTCCAAGGCAGTTTTCTAATCCTACACAACTTTTAGGAGATTTTGGGTGCCTATAAATAGGACTTCAGACCTCACAAGTAATTCATTCCCTATTCTTCACAAGAGCATTAAGATTTTCAAACTTCAAGAAGACAAGAGACCAGGTCGAATACTTGACTATTCTCCACAATGTTCATACTTCCTCGAAAAAGGTTCTTAGTGTTCTTCGCGGATTAATTTGGTCTGACATCGTTTAATCTCGAGACACTAGCTGGTTAGCTTTAAAATCTTGTTTGTGTGCAAAGTGACTTATTCTCACGCCGGAGGCGGTTTCCCGGGCACACATCTGGGGTTCCGCTTAGCCGTGCGTTTTGTACGCAGGTTCGGACCAAGTCACAAATCCTAGGAGTTGAAGCCCAAAGAGTACTTCAAGGCCCAAGCGTGA
>JAYMTK010004570.1:0-11000 GCA_036897405.1 Pelargonium myrrhifolium | reverse complement strand
TTGCAAGTTTGGGGGGTTATGTGCTAACGGAAAAAGTTGAGGGGAGTCATCTGCCAAACCTTCAAAGTTCGAGGGGGTCATCTGCAATTATCCCTTAAACTTAAATTCGTTTACTATATGAGGCATGGAACAATAATATAGAAAAAATTTATAATATATTGTATCCATCCTCCGGTTCCCCCAAAATATTTTCTATCCATCGCTTTAAATGACTCAGTTGACATTTCTAAGTCAAATGTGACAAACAAATATTATTGGTAATTCATATGTAAATTACAATTTTAAAGAAACTCAGTCAATTATTTTGGAATGGGGGAGTATTTCAAATCATTTTCCATTTCAAAAGAGGATAGTTCCACGCACTGCCATTAGAAGTAGCTATAAATAGTGAATACGATCCTAAAAAACTTGTGCATTTCAAGTGATGTTAAGGGCAGAAAGTGCAATAGTGGACTTCTAATTAGAAGTTAAAACTGTTATCATTCATGTAGCAACCAAACTCAATGAGAGAATAATTCAGTCTAAAATGTCTCGAATAAGAAAATGTTTCCAAACATACTTCTATGTAGTGTACTCAGCGTTTATCTTGACGTAATCGTAACTTAAATCACATCCCCAGGCTTTTCCACTTCCTGCTCCATCACCTGTAACAAATATCGAAACAAAACAAAACAAGAAGCGTATATTTGATGAGAAACAAAATGTTCCGAGAAGATTAAAATTGTTGCAATCTGTGAACTCGCAAGAGATATAAATTTGTCTCGGAAGCTTACCAATAGATATGTGAATTCCAACTGTACCATGGGTCTCACCAGCTTTCCTGAGATAATCACTGGCCACAGCCCTGGAATAACATCTTCAGCTACTTAGGAAGTTGGAATATATAAAATTAAATGCTGAATAGCGAAATAAAGGAAAGAGAACATTATAGACTTGAAAGAAAATCAGCATAAAAAATGGAGTTGAAGTGTCTCTCTTGCAAGACCTCCATGTAACTAACAGAACAAGAGTAACTTTTGTCCTTAACGTATGCAAATGATCATAAATGGTAATCACAGAAAAGTTCAGAGCCCAACTAGAGTGAGATTGCACACAAAAGTTCACCATTTATGATTGGTGGTTAACTATGCTCAATGTCAGTACGTAAAATGGCGACTTTGACTCTCAAACATTTAAGTAGGAGCTTCGGGAAAAAAAAATGTTTTAGCAGCAAATTAAAAGCCATGTTTTGTACCTGTCAAATGGAAGTGGCTGCCCGCGGTCCATGAGAACCATATCCCCAAGAACTATCCGTAGCTTGTCTGAATGGAAAGAAATCTCTGCATACCCAGCAGCGCATGCAATACGACCCCAATTGGGATCTCTACCATATACAGCAGCCTAACAGAATGAAAAACAAATTAGACTCGGCTGAAATAAGGCATCAAGTGGAAATTAGGTCAAAACTTTGTGCCTTGACAAGTGAGGAGGATGCCACTGAGCGTGCAACTTTTGCTGCCTCAGCTTCGCTGTTTGCACCAGTTACTGAAACCTGCAAATAACTAAGAATTAGATGGACTTTGTAGCTCTCTCGAAATCAAATGTGTTAGATCAGAAATTCAGATTCAGAATTGAGCATATAGCAGGTGATATCAGGTTGTAACAACATAGCCTAATACATTGCTTAGAAATCATGTAATAATGACTAGAGAAGGTACAAATGCAGTGAAGATCATTCCAGATATTAGCAGACAAAATGTGAATGAAATTGAGCTGACTATACCACTTTATGCCTTCTTTTTTAGGCTCTGGGCCAATAAAACGCTACAAGAGGATGGTTCTCAATTTCAGATGTTTCATGGGATACAGTGGGGCACACATTCAATGAAGGGTTAAATTAGTTAAAATGAAGAGGCTTTAATCTTAGTTGCTCACCTCAATTAGGCATGTAGCGCCCTCTCCATCCCAAGCTATAGATTTTGCAAGACCCTGCATTACCTGAAAGAGGCAACATGCAACTTTTTAACAGACCAACTATACTCATGCACTTCATCACAATGAGGGTAACTGTAAATAAGCCATTGCCAGTGTTAGAAGATAGGGGTCATGGAGCTACTTGCACTAAAGAGCATAAAATCACTTGTGCTCTTTGGTTACATAAAAAAAATTCCATTTATTGTTGATATCCAACATTGTTGGGCAATAGAGAATGAGTGAAATGTCAATGGCCGATGAACTTACAGCATCAAGACATGCTTGAAGTTGTTTTGCCTCGTTACTATTCAAAGAAGATATCCTGGTTGACCCAGACAACCCACTAGCCAAAGCAATAACAGTATCATTGGTACTAGTATCTCCATCTACCTGAAGCAAATCAATATCTAACCCAGATTAAGACATGAGTCACAACACGAGATTATGTAGGGTTGATTAATTCATGTAATAAAAAATGAAAAATAAAGCCATATACAAACACGGCAAGAATTCGTAGGTGAGGTCATATCATATATGACATTTAATTAGACCAGTCACATGCATGTCTATTGAAATAATGAGCACGTTTTCTACAATCCATAGATACAAGTTGCACATTGAAAAGCACTTGGAAATTTAGACCTTTATCTGATGCTAGGATCTGAAGCATACTCCATGTAACGTGTCAATCAAATATGTCTATAGCAGGTTATGCACTTATGCTTATCTCATTGATTCATCACAAAGTATTGATAAGGTAAATTTCTGTTGTATAGCTTTCGAGACATTTTGAAAATACAATATAAATTATATAATCAGAGAATTTTTTTATTTTGGTTGCAAAAAAACTCAACCAACTTTCTTTTTGCTTTTGGTTAGATCATTGACCCTAATTTGGTGGTCATAGGTGAAAAATAGGCTTCCAACCCATCTCTATATTAAATACTGGTTCCCTTAATCCTAATCCACCTTTACTCGTCAAAACATCACTCGTTTAGTGACCGCAAACAAAATATTGTACGTATGTTAACATGTTCAAGATAAAAGATTGCAGACAGTTAGAACATAGTGCAAGTATGATGAACAGATGTACAACTGGAATTGCTACTTGCTAGAGTAAAAAAGGAATGGTGCAGGTGGGCTCTTGAAAACATATTGATGGATACATGCACCTAAACTATCCAAAATTTTAGTCAAAGACGGGTATAATATGCAATTTTAATAGCAGTACACCTATTAAATGGTTAGAATTATGAAAATTGTTGCTTCTACTTTCCAAAAATAAGATCCAAGCATGGGATCCCTAGGTGGAACCAAGAACCCTTCTAAACAGATGTGAAAAAGCAACATACGTACAGTAATTTGATTGAAACTTCTGTTTACAGAAATCTGCACCATCTTTCTCCAAACATCATTGGTGACCATGGCATCAGTGGTTATTACCTAAAAAGATTACAGTCAGGGAACTAATTAAGAAAACACAGTTTACAGAAATGACAAGAGAAGCAGTAAAGGCATACACCCAGCATTGTGGCCATATTTGGGTGGATCATTCCAGAACCTTTTGCCATTCCCCCAACTCTTATATTTGATCCTCCAACCTGAACAAATTGCCAACATTTGTAAGGGTCTATCTGTTTACTAAAAATAATATTCATAAAGATAAGACATTGTGGAAATAACTCTTCGGAGAAAATATAGTTCTAGCTCTACAACAAGATCCCTGACAGAGAATTACAAACATGTTGATGGTTTGGTGCTGATTAATATGAAAACACTGTGATAGATGGTTATTATAATACAACCAGTCACCCATAGATAAAATGATAAAACAATCTTATACTGCATTCACAAACTTATTCCAAGTTCAAGGAACAATGAATATGAATACAACTCATCAAATGACAAATTAAGACTGACCGTGTAAAATGTGTGTCAATATCAGGTCCCAAGTAGGCATTACAGAAAGAGAGCAAGAAAGCAAGAACCGTGAACGTAAATTCTTATATCAATATGTATCTGTAGTCACATAGATCATAGAAGAAGCCATATGCCCTGCACGGTCAGTAGAGTAGAAACTGATTTCTTGCTTACCTCAGCCTCGATTGCCACACTCTTGCTTACAAGATCAGTTGTTGTAATTGCCACAGCTGCAGAATCTGCTCTGCATACCCGCTAATAGAAATTAAGAACCTTTGGCCAAAACATGAAAGCAACATAACTTGAAGCTACCAGATTCATGTGAATCGGCGAAACAAAGAGTTGGATGGTGACAATATCAAATATACCCCTTAATAGTTGGTGACAGTGAACTGACTAGCTTTGGAAGCGAATTGAGAAGTGCTTCCTGCACATGACATTACCATCAACGATTTAAAATTTAATCACATGGATGAATAACAAATTTCTTACAAAAAATAAACGGGACAATCATACAAGACAATTTATTTATAGGGGCCAGTAAAGACTACACAGATGAATGTCATAACTATAGTCCTGAGACATACCTTCTTTATTCTTTGACCAATTACACCTGTAGACTCTATCAACACATCATTTGGCGTCAACTTTAGTAGCTGCAATAGCAGAACATTCTTAGTAAAAGGTAACATAAGTTTGGCCACTGCAAGGCAACAAAAAGAATGTGACATTCAACAATAATGGTTGCCTACCTCAGCAAGTGAGTTTGCACAGTCTATCACATCTTGATAACCTGCATCACCCTGGAAATCATAGGAACACCTTTTAGTCATACAACATTAGTTCACTTTAACTGTAAAGCACTGATGATGGTGATCACAAGAATTTCCAGGTTTTAGGTGTTAAATCAAGAATCAGACTGGGAAAATGTAAGCAATGTTTGTAGCTATTCTGTAATTTCTAAACTAAATTTAAGGGAACAAATAAGCAATATTTACTCTGGGACGAGTACAGTACACACACTTAAAAAAAATGTTGCAAGAAAAACACTTAGCACATAGCACAACTTACCGTTGCTGCATTAGCCTGACCAGCATTTATTAACACTGCACGTGCCTAACAAGTAGAGAATGCAGATATTAGCTATTGACTAAGAAGCAGAACCATGTTATATAGCCTATACTGCAACATAAAATTCAATGATCATCCAGGAAAAGACGTGTCAGAAACAAAAAGGGAATATGCTTGGCACTTCTCTTTTATAACTGAACATGTTGGCTAAGATGTACTCTTCTCCACATGAGGCCTCCAATGATTTTGCATAAAAAATAACAAAATGGGATCACAATAATACCATGATTATTATCATCACAACTATGCCCCAAAAGCAGTGTATTTTCACTTTTCAGCAACAAGTATTCATACCCACAAAATATGAGCAAATATTATAGATAAGTCACTTGGAATTACCAGATCATAATTTTGTAATCTATCAATCTAGAGATGAGGTACACTTAACTACATGGAACAGCATAACAACGCACAAAGGAGGGGCCCACCATAACATAGATTCAACATGTGAGTAAGAAATATCTCCTTCAACAATAGAGTGAACAAAATCGCCATATCAACCCACTATATGTGATTCGTGATTGCTAAGCCTATGTGTTAGGAACATAAACACAACGATGCCTAAAATGCAAGCTCATCTCTCATTGCAGTGACAAATAACTGAATACAAGCATAGAAAAGTGATGCTCTGGCATACCACTTTGGAAACTTCTAATGCTTTTTTGCAGTATATCACTGGTGCAGCTGCAACCACATTTGTAGTAAATGAACCTGAAAAGTAGAAGATCTAAAACATTGTAAATGGCACCAAAATTATACAGCAAGTGGTACCCAAACATGGTGCCACAAAGAACATAAACAATAAACACATTATAACTTAATGAAACTGAAGCTGACCTGCAGATGTGGCATCAACATCACAAGTAACAAGAGCAAGATCAGGTTTTTCACCACTAGCACGCAACCCAGCATACATCCCAGCAGCTTTGAATCCTTCTGCGGCAGTAACTCCCCCAGGAATCTACACTCACAGTCACTAATTAAGTAGAAAATTCAACAACATAAGTACCACCAGATAACATAATCTTTGCAGCAAGCATGGGGTACAACATTGAACATTTGAACACATGTTCTATGCTATTAGCACCGCAGGAAGAAAAAATAAATACATTTGTTACTACGCAAATAAACAAAAGGGAAGTGTTTACAGATAAACATACAATGCTTGTTCAATCATAATCACATGCTCAGGTGTGTACATAAATTCAACCCACCTTTTAAAAGGGTAAAAAGTACTTCGAGAAGTCCTCATTACAAAATAAAAACAGCACACGAGGAAATTCCTAGTTTTTGCTCGGATTCAATCTAATCAAAGGCCACCATATCCCAACAGTCCCATTCTGATTACAGCTATTCACATATTATGTAAGACACTTATAACGCGCCATTATCAAATCGATGAAATTTCCCACCAAAGTGTACCACAACTCGAAGAAGAAAACATACATTAACAGTAAATTCTGTATAGAAGCATACATTTCAAGAAGTAAAACAATTAATAACCTGCTTCCAAGGCCCATCAGGTAGAAGTATAGGGGCTGCTGGTATGTAATTCGATGCCTCCTTCATGCTCGAGGACACAGTTAACATGTGTAAATTCCTCCGGGATGGACAAATCAAGCTCGAAATCTGCTATAAAATTTTAAGGAAACATCAATATGAATTTGTTTAACACTGCATTTGCGGCACAATGATTCTAAGTTTTGGGAACAGAAATTGATACAGACCTTCGAGCCACTGCGGAGGTCTGGAAATCTGATAGAGATAAACTGATGAGGAACACAAGTGTACATTGCTGTATGGATCGCCCACTTCTGAGAAGAAAAAAATTAGGTTTTGCAACTGATTGTGGAAGCTTGGATTTCGGTGAAGCGTGGGTTTAGCGGCTTGGTGGTGACGAGGTGAAAATGAGGGTTTTGCAAACCGATTCCGACGTGGCGGCTGAGTAAGCACGTGATTGAAAGATTTTCGGAGTGTTAAGATATAGTAATAGAACAGTGTCGGAAGACTGTACTAGGTAGTACCTACCTACTGTTCGGATTTTGCTAAAATAAGAACGTTACTATAATTGAGTGGTGCTTCCGATGGGTCCAACTCCAAAGCCATGTCAAATTCTGTTCACAACAATTTTTTTACAAGCTTCTATTTTAACACACAATACACGAATATTAAAAATGACTCGATGGTTTAAGATATGCAAATTCTATTGAGAGATGAAAATTCAAATCTCATCAATTCTGATGGAATTTTCATTCCTCCCAATTCTAATGTCCTTCTCTTAACGATTTATTTGTATGATTGAAAGTTCGATTAACTACTATATCATTTGTAGTTATCATTGACAATTCAAGTGTTGGTTTCTTAAACATTTTTTAATTGAATTTTAGAGGACCATTATATGACATACAATATTGTTGATTCAACTTCACTCCATTGTGATACTCTTTTTGTTCTAAAATGAGGGCCATTTTTTTTATAAAGAAAGTTATGCATGAATTAACAATGATATCATTGTATTAAGTTTATTAGTATCTCTTAAATTTGTTACAATTCTTTTTCATGAGAATACAAGACCAAATACAACAGCAACTATCTTCTTAGTGTTTATAGAAAATGAAATCGAGATGATTATTTTGAGACGATGAAGCATTACTTACGTAGTAAAAGTAGGCCTCCATTGTTGGCAAGGCAATATAACTCACCCATCACCAACAATTTTGACTTCTCCATTTTGACCTGAGTTGTTGCAATCATGCCCTGGTGATCGAATAGGGCCTGAGAACTCATAAACCAGCTACATTAATAGTTTCATTATACTCTAACAACACATACATCTACATGTCAACAAACAGCAATTTTATGCAACATGCAGTCACAAGTTCTCTGTAAACATCAAGCAAATACAACACAGCTATAAAGAACACATGCAAGATGAAAAACGATAATGGTTTAATAATTCTTGATATCAAATACAAGTACTGAGAGTTCATGTATATTCGGCTAAACAATCAGATTTTTTTTCTTCTCTACACCCGCTATCTGTCACAATCTATTGAACATTGTAATGCGATCAACCACACCAACCAATAATCTTGTTTGATCTAAGTCAAGTTTCAGAAGATGCTATCCCTGGTTGAGGTGGTTGTCTATACTCTCTTGGTTTGGCCGGATCAACAAAAATAACCCATCCATCGAGGAACTTAGCATTCATTCCTTCTTGAGCCTTCTTGGCATCTTCTATGGATGTGTAAGTAACAAAACCAAATCCCTTGGATTTCCCTGTCGCTTGGTCTGTAATGATTTTCACTACAGGATCATCAAGCCAAGTAGATCAGAAAGAAGTCAGAGAGAGGAGCACTTGGAATGAAACAAAGTACATTGCCCCACCTTCAATTAGCTTGCCAAATCGAGAAAATGCTTCTTTTAGCTTTTCGGTGTTTGTTGATCTTGAAAGACCTGTTCATCATTTTACCAGGAAAGGACCAATTATGCAAGAATTGAAAATTCACAAGGCATGCTTCACAGAAAGTATTTACATAGGATCAAGAGTGTTTGGTGGGCAACAAAATGCTCAGTGAAGTGCATTAGTACTCAGCTACCACAATGACTAAATTATATAAGAGTAATTACTCTAGATTACATTCTAAATGATATTATAAGAAGAGATACAGCACTTCAGCAGCAGGTTTTTAACAACAAGCATCTTTAGTCCATTGTCTCCAACGTAAGACTAAAGATTAATATTATTCTTGTGAAATATTCAGAGGTGAGCCAACTGAAAAGTGTACGTTTTATAGAGTTTGGAGCATTGATTTCTAGACATTTTAGATCAATAATGTAGTTTGTTCGTTGTTGTGTTATACAGTGGTATCAATCGTTTGGTACTTATGGTTCCATTTCAACAATAATGATTTCAAGCTAACTCATCAAAGAAAGAAAAAACTACTCAGAGTCAAATAGAACCCTTAAATCCAGCCATCACCGGTCTATTCCAGATATATCAATGCCAATGCCATTGTGTAGCAAAGTAATAACCTAGTTGAATTGGTGAATAAATCTCAACCAGTGTCACTCAAACCAACACAAAAGTAAAAACTCTATTTTGTGCTCAGTAATCTTGTTAAAGACAACTTAGAACCACGCAGATTGGTTAGAAAAATGATGCATCAGCGATTCAGCATGCTTGCTGACAGCACTGTATAGATTTATGGAATAAAAGGCAACCTCCTGCGTATTTCCTCATGCTCAACAGTTCCAAGTGAAGAAACTAATATTCAACCCAATAAACAGTCCCAAATGCTACCAATGTTACATTAATGTGGCCCAACTTTTGGGTTAGCTACGTAGGGAGATAAATTTATAGATAATTACCCTCCTAATGGGATACTAATAGTGAATAAGTGGGTTGATACAGTGAAAACACAAGTACTCTCTGATGGTAGGAAACAGCTTCACAGTATCTTCCACCAGGGGGCATCTAGATGGACGTAGACTGGAAAAGAATAAGAGCATTGTGGATTTTTTACTGGGAGTCAGTTTCAAGAGACTAGAACAATGACCTACGGTATCATTACAAGTTTGAAAGATTACACAGTATGTTCGAAAAGTGATTAAAGCCTACTATCAAATTCTGGCTACAATCCAAGTACCCACGCGTAACTTGCACTGCCAGATCAAAGACACCGAGAAATAAGTTTTTAGCTACTCATAGTACAACAAAAGGTATATGCCTTGTATTAATTACTCCCTCCGTCCCAAAATGAGTGTCTTGTTTGTCTTGCATTTTTGTCCCAAAATGAGTGCCCCCTTTTCTTTTTAGGAAGTTATTTATAATACGAATTACCAATAACATCCCTATAATTTAGTTAGTTTTACTTGAGTTTGTTAGAACACATAGTCATGGGGATTCAAAAGTAATTATACAACACTAACTAACTTCTTAATTATTCCCGAAATGAAAACAAGGACACTTATTTAGGGACGGAGGGAGTAGTATAGTACATGTAACCATACCAGAATGGAAATTATGCTTTCACAAAAGAAACACTCAAATCACTACCACTCGAGCAACAAAGGCTTTGTATAATCAAGAACACATTTTGGACTCCATAGCCATTGTTGTATTGAATCTCTCACAACTCTATTGAATAAAGTGTCATCTACTGACTTCCAATCCACTAATTGATGTCACATATTCATCACCAACAGGAAACAGCTGTTCTTCCAATTCCCACTTCCAATCATTGTATACACAACTGGTCTCAAACTAAGAGAGTGAGTAGTTCTCGTTACTCGTTAGAAACTTAGAATTATCATCCAATCAATACAAATAAATAATTAACCTAAGAGATGAGACAGAAGAGACTGCTTAAGCTCAACAACTGAACCATTAATATAATCAACAAAATTTGGTTAACTAAGATGAATCTCGCAGAAAAAGAAAAAAAAAATCTTAAGTAATATGGTTATTGCTATGCGCCATTTTCTCGGCAACCAAACAGTGGGCAACAGATTGGGAAAACAGAATGGTAACAGAAACTTACCGCTGACAAAGAGCTTGGGCGTAGTGTGCATAGAGCTGAAACGAATCGAAGATTGAAGAATCGGCGAAGCAGTGGAGGATCTGCGGGATAGGCTTCGAATGCTACAGGCCAAAGCCATTTCCAGTACAGGTCTCAGGAGGTTTACCGTTTACGCAATATGACGAATTCAAATATGAGTATATATAATTCTAGGATTGGAAATGCTTAAATGGTAAAAATATTTGAAAACTATTTTTTTTTTTTTTTGAGGAAAAGTTGCAAAAGCACCTACATTCATTGATTATCGTGGGCCAAAATTGGATACAGGAAAGACGGAACAACCAAGCTAGACCATTCCTCCCCGTACACCTCAGTCTCAACAAACTTTGCAACACTATGTGCGGCTTCATTCGCACTACGTTTAATAAAGCGGAAGCTAATAAGAACAAACTCATCTACTAAGCGAATAATATC
>JAYMTK010004569.1:0-11000 GCA_036897405.1 Pelargonium myrrhifolium | reverse complement strand
TAATCCGATAGATGTAAAGCCCAATTATTGAAATTTAAACGGACTTTACATGTTTTCAATGTTTAATTCGTTGACTGTGCAAAGACAGCAATCGAAGTAAAAGTTAAGATAAAATGTAAAATTTATTTCTAAAATTATAATTACATGCAAAGAGATGGACATGAGGTTCCATGGTCTAGTGGTCAGGACATTGGACTCTGAATCCAGTAACCCGAGTTCAAATCTCGGTGGAACCTTCTTTCTTTTTAAACTTTTCTTCCCGAATTGATATCCAAAACGACACCGGATTATCCTCCCAGAATAAGAAACCTCTGACCTCCCTCGCGAATTGAATATCAAAACGACGCCGGATTATTCCCCAGAGTAGGAGAAGAAAAGAAAAGAAAAATGGTAGAACCCTGACCTGAACTTGAAGTCTTGAAGCCCAGACTTTTTTTTTTTTGGGTGAAAATGGAGGCGGAGACGCGACGGAAAATTGAGGAAACCGTGATCGACATACTGAAGAAATCGGACTTGGAAGAGCTGACTGAGAGGAAGGTCCGGGTCACGGCCTCGGAGCGACTCGGTATGGAGCTCACCGGAACTGAGCAGAAGAGCTTCCTGAGAAGCGTTGTCGAATCGTTTCTGCTGTCCACGGAGGAAACAGTCACTGAATCCAATGGTCGAGAAGAGACCACAGTGTTGGTGGAGGAAAAGAGAGCCAACGGTGTCGTTGCTGACCGCGTCATTTGCCATGTGAGTCTCAGACCCTCCCTAATCCCTATTGCTCTGTTTGGTTTCTTGCAACATACTTGAAAGCAAGGTCAAATTCATAAATCAATATAATATATTGCTCTTCTGGGCATTTGGTGAACGAGAGTTAAGGTTTTTACACTTGTTTGAATCCTTACCGTTGTGTTTTTTTTTTTTCTTCTTATTTTCTAAATGTAATTGTGAAGGAGACGTTTTATGTTCAAAAAGTCTGTATGGTTGCTGAAAATAATGCCGGGAATATTGAAGGATATGGTAAATGAAGCTGAGGTAGTGCAGTCATTCAGTTTGTTGGTAATTTTGATTATTAATTTTTCTAAGTCTTGTGCCTTTACTGAGGTGGTAATTTTGACATTAAGCACAAACTTTGTTACGGTGATTTGAGATTTCAATTTCGTGGACTTTGCCTCAAGTTGATATGTGATGATTTGAGTCACGTCTTTTCCTCATCTTAGTTTGGGAATTGGGATTAAGGATTTGATATGTCGAGTCACATACTGCTTTTCCATGTCGGTTTTCTCTTTGGAGAGTTGTCAAGTGGACCGTTTTGATGTTCATGTGATTGATCAATTAGTTGCAGTTGTGAAGCGATATTTGAGTTGATTCTAGATATGAAAGTTGTTTGCTAAAAACATTTTGATGTTCATGTGATTGATCAATTAGTATTTCGAGAAAAGACTGAACAATATTTGCTTATCAGTATATCTTTTCATTCAGTGTTTGTTTCTGGGATGTGCAACCCATGCTAACATTAGCATGTTCTTTTACTTCCACTGATGCGAACAACTATTGTTTGTTTGATGTAGCTATCAAAGAAGAGGAGCGTGGTGATACAAGATGTCAAAGGTCAAACTTATGTGTCAATTAGGGATATCTGTCGAAAAGATGGGAAGCATATCCCTACTGGAAATGGTAAATATTTTGTATCATCATTTTCTTCGTTTAGTTACTAGTTCTCTCATATATCTACTGCCCACCTATTTTATTGTCTTCGCTCGTCTGGTATAATGTTTCATTGTTGTGGATTTGTTTTGCATTTGTGATATGACGAGGAAAAGAAAAAAGAAGAAGATCTAGGAAGTCCTTTCTCAACTAAATCACGCAATAACATAATTGTGCGTTTGCTTACCTTGAGACTGTAAAGTTTGGGATTGGTTCGAAAATTATAAATTCTTTCTAGAATATTCTTCATTTTCAAAAATTTGTTATCACTCTTGAGCAATCTTCTTAACTACTCGCTACTGGAATAAACAGGCTCCTGTGCTGCTCATCATGTATATAGTTTGTGATAAGCAATTAACTATTACGGACTATTATTTTTACTTTCTATATTTATGTTCTGCACTCCAAATCAAGTTCTGACAATCTATTACTGAGATTACTCAAACACTTCTGGTGCCTGGTCCATTTTGATTTATTGTTCACTTGGTTTCTAGTGTTTGAATTTCATAAGTTGTGTCTTTATAATTCTCTGTCTCTTTTGATGCTGAAGCCTTTACTTCTGATGCTGTATTTTCAGGAATTAGCTTGACAGCTGAACAATGGTCAGCCTTCAAGAAGTGTGTCCCAGCCACACAGGAAGCTGTTATGAAGATGGAAGCAAAACTAAGGTGAGAGATCCTTGTCAACCTTTGAAGTGAATACAGAAATTGTATCTTTTGATTATTCATTTCTTCACATAAAACATCAAATTGCTGCTCGTGTTAAAAAGTGTAATTGCACATTACCGTAAGCTTAGGATGTTCAATAGTGAATCCTATTTGTCTCTGATGTAAATGTTTGCTAATATATGCCATGGTAATATCCCTAATTAATGTTGATTAATATAGTGTTTTATAACCCTAAAAAGCTCCATCTAGTCACTCATTTCTTGACTGGATAGTGTGAATCTGGTTGATTTGACTGACCTTTATCATCTAATCAAATATGCTGTAGATCTGAACGTGGTATGAAAAATGAAGACTCACCTACTCTTGTGTCTGCTTTTACTCCCGAACTCGTTCCTTTTGATACCACCCGATTTGATGGAAGAAATTACCACCGTTGGGCACAGCAGATGGAACGTCTCTTAAATCAACAAAAGATTGCATACGTGCTCACCGAACCATGCCCAAGCTTGTCTCCAAGCCTGGTAACTAGCATTGACAAGTTTTCTCAAGCGAAAGCTGCTGAACTGAAGTGGAGGAATGATGACTATATTTGTTTTTGTAACATTTTAAACTCCTTGTCTGATCATCTGTTTTATCAATACTCGAAGAAAACTAAGAGCGCCAAAGAACTGTGGGAAGAGCTGAGATTGGTTTATCTCTACGAGGAATATGGAACAAAGAGATCCCAGGTTAAAAAGTACATTGAATTTCAGATGGTTGATGGAAAATCAATTCTCGACCAAATTCAAGAACTGAATAACATTGCTGATTCCATTGTTGCTGCTGGAATGTTGATTGATGAGAACTTCCACGTTAGTTCTATCATTTCGAAGCTTCCGCCATCTTGGAAGGATTTCTATATTAAGTTGGTGCGTGAGGAGAATCTGCCATTCTGGGCTCTGATGGATCATGTGAAGGTTGAGGAGGCGTCACGAAATCGGAACAAGCAAGGAGAGCCTTCCAACCCGGTAAGCTACCATTCAGCAAAGGAACATAGACCAAGGCCGGGAAATACGAAGCAGCGAAACATGTGTCGGAAGCGAGAACCAGATGGATATAGCAAGTCGGATGTTTGCTACAAATGTGGCAGGAAGGGGCACAGATCCAGTTCCTGTCTGAGTAGGAGTTGAAGACATTGCATCTACATGAAGTCATCTGTCAATTAACTGTTGGCAATTGCTGGTTAGTAGACAGATTTGTGATGATATTCAAAGGAGGATGAGCATAATTTCAACAAAAGCACCTGTTCCTCCTGCTAAAGAGCAAATACCAACATTTGGAATTGGTTGTTGAGATTGTAATTTTAATTCCCTTTTAAGGTCCTATATTAATTGTGGCAAAGTCAGGCCCTTGGGAGTGTCCAAAAGCTTATTCTTGTACATTTTGTGAGGTTTCTCAGTTTCTAACTTGGTTAGAAAGCTTTCTGATATTCAAGTCAGTTTTCAGCAAAGATTCTTGTATCAAAGCATGTTGGGCCAAACGGTTTAAGCACTTTGGATTATGAGTAAAATAATCCCAGTTCTGTGTGCGTGGGCGCCGCTGGAAGAACAAAAATGTTTAGAAAGGAAAGCAAATCCGCTCACAAAACAGTGAAACACAGTACACTGTTTTTTATATTTTCTCTTCTTTTAAGGAAAGGAAGGATTCATTGGATAATAGTTGGTTGACTTTATAAGGAAATGGGTAGCCAAACAAAACCGTCAAACAGAAACCAAAACCAAAGCCAAAAATGGTTTTTTGTAATTTACTAATACTCCCTTTTCTCTCTCTATCTCTCTCACCAGATACATACAGATATAAATAACACTACCTTCCTTTCTTACTCACTCATCTCATTCAAACAAAAACAATCCGTTCGATCATATATTAGTCTCCAAAGAAGCTGAAGCTATGTTTACTACAGCTGGTCAGGTCATCAAATGCAAAGGTCTGCTTCTTTTCTTTCCTTCTTCATGTACTATACAGTAAAGTGGTTAATTTCTTGTAAAAATTGATTGATTAATTTTGATTTTGGTGGGGAATGTTGTAGCTGCGGTGGCATGGGAGGCCGGAAAGCCACTGGTAATAGAAGAAGTGGAGGTGGCACCACCTCAGGCCAATGAAGTTCGGTTGAAGATCCTTGTCACCTCTCTCTGCCATACTGATGTTTACTTCTGGGAAGCCAAGGTAGTACTTCTTTTCTTTCTAATGATTCTTTTACTTGTTACTTTTAATGGGTTTTGTTGCCTCATTTCAATATTGCTTCTCCAACCACTGTTATCATAATTTAGACAAGAATGAGAATCAAACAATGGGAATGAGAAGGTTTATTTACATGCAATTTGCTGAAAATAAGGAATGCTTGTTTGATGTCTTGTAGGGGCAGAGTCCTGTGTTTCCTCGCATACTTGGTCATGAAGCTGGAGGGTATGTATCTCCTTAATTTACGTGATTTGAGTATTTGTAAATAACATTTCAAGTTAAATTTTTTAAGTGGGAACATTAATCCTGGTATACAGAATTGTGGAGAGCGTAGGGGAGGGTGTGACGGATCTCAAACCAGGAGACCAAGTGCTGCCAGTGTTTACTGGGGAATGCGGAGATTGCGTCCACTGCAAATCAGAAGAGAGCAACATGTGTGATCTCCTCAGGATCAACACTGACAGGGGCGTGATGCTCAGTGATGGCAAGTCACGGTTCTCCATCAACGGGAAGCCCATCTACCACTTTGTTGGTACCTCCACCTTCAGTGAATACACTGTTTGTCATGTTGGCTGTGTTGCCAAGATTAATCCTGCTGCTCCCCTTGACAAAGTCTGTGTTCTTAGCTGTGGAATATCTACAGGTACATCACTTCTTGTACCATAGAGCATTTATCTGAATTCATAATACACTTGACCACGTTGATTGAAAATGTTTGGTGCATGCTTGCAGGTTATGGAGCTACTGTGAATGTTGCCAAACCCAAAAAGGGTTCTTCAATTGCCATTTTTGGCTTGGGAGCTGTTGGCCTTGCTGTGAGTTTGCTTCTTTAATTTGTTTTACTTGAAATCAGTTATGGCTAAAAATTGACCATAGTTTGTCCTTTTTCATAGGCTGCTGAAGGGGCAAGGGTTTCTGGTTGTTCAAGGATCATTGGAGTTGACTTGAACCCCAGCAGATTCGAACAAGGTACACTACGCAGTAGTCTTTAAGATTAGTTCGTTTCATTCTATAAAAATTTGTGGTTTGTTTATGTTGCTGAATGTTTCGTTTTTGTTCATGAAACCAGCCAAGAACTTTGGTGTTACTGATTTTGTGAATCCAAAAGACCATGATAAGCCTGTTCAAGAGGTTTGTTCCATTAACATCAAAACCAATTTACTTGACTAATTTGGTCTTGCGGTACTTACTCATATTGGAACTAATTAGTTTCATTGTTATCAATCAATCAGGTGATTGCTGAGATGACTGGCGGAGGAGTGGATCGAAGTGTGGAATGTACCGGAAGCATCCAGGCCATGATCTCAGCATTCGAATGCGTCCATGATGTAATAATTTCATACATCATCTGTTGATTCATAACAAGCCATAAAATTAATTAGCTACGAGTAACATAACTGATGTAATGTGGATGGATGATGCTGTGCAGGGTTGGGGTGTTGCTGTACTTGTTGGAGTGCCAAACAAAGACGACGCTTTCAAAACTCATCCAATGAACTTCTTAAACGAAAGGACCCTCAAGGGTACATTCTTTGGGAACTACAAGCCCCGTACTGATATCCCAAAAGTTGTCGAACAATACATGAATAAGGTCACTAAGTACATCTATTTAGTATCTTGATAGGTTTAAATAGATCATTCAATTATTAGTCTTGCTCAACATATATACACAAATGCAGGAGCTGGAACTCGAGAAATTTGTGACGCATAGTGTCCCGTTCTCAGAGATCAACAAAGCATTCGAGTACATGCTCAAAGGAGAGGGTCTGCGCTGCATGATTCGTATGGGAGCTTAAACATATTTGGAATTTGGGGGTCTTTTTTTTTATGTCTTGTCTTCAGAAACTGTGTTTATGCATC
The DNA here is from genome assembly GCA_036897405.1 of Pelargonium myrrhifolium. Taxonomy (NCBI): domain Eukaryota; kingdom Viridiplantae; phylum Streptophyta; class Magnoliopsida; order Geraniales; family Geraniaceae; genus Pelargonium; species Pelargonium myrrhifolium. The sequence continues at coordinate 4,560 of JAYMTK010004569.1, read as the reverse complement.
TATATATATATTTTTGGTCTTAGGTTGTTCATATGTTTGCTTGGTATGCTTTCTGATCTTGAAAGGCTTGAATGCTTGAGTCTCTGTCAAGTTTGAAATATAAAATAAATATCAGAATGCTTCCTTCACCCTTCTGCCTCAGTGTTACACTGTTATGGTTCTATATAATTATCAATTGTGTAGAATTTATTGTATAATTTTAGGGGTGATGGTGTCCACACAGTTCTATTTTTTATTTATAAAAGGATCGGTAATTTATTGATAAAACCGGCACATACAAGAGAAATTACATAAACGATACAAACAAGCTAAAAAGATAAAATAAACAAAACAAACGAAACGTATGGGAATGTCACAAGAAATAAGAGCTATTACTATAGAAATGCCCTGAGGGCCTTGACTTAAGCATGCATCAGTTTTCGGTTCAATCATAACCTTTTGATTTCTTACTTGCTCTTGAATTCTAGTTTTTCTCTTCGCTTTTGATCAAGTGTCTATACCATCTTAAAATGTCTTGACTTAAGCATGCGTTAGTCTTCGGTCCAACCATAACTCCTTGACTTCTTACTTGCTCTCGAATTCTGGTTTTTCTCTTCGTTTTTGATCAAGTGTCTATACCATCTTAAAATGCCTTCTACTTTAAACAGAAAAATGTTGTTTCTCACAAGTAATTATGTACTGTTGGGTGATGAAGAGTTGACCAATTTGTATTTTTCATTAGATGATGTAGAGAATGCGTTTTAACTTGAATTGAACATTTCACGGCAACGAGATTTGTTCGAACTAAAACCATAATTTGTATAAAGATTATGAGTAGAAAACATACATGATAAACTTTCTCATGAAAGTCAATGGTTTTTTAACCTTTAGAAGCAATAATTTTACCACCTATTAGATAATAAAAAATGGGTTGTAAACATTAGACATCTTGGAGTTATTACGCTTTAAATTCCAAAATTTCGATCCGGTGTAATAACAACTTCCACATGAAAATCACTGCAACCAATATTCTTCCTTCTTGAATTGAAGGCACACAAATTGTTCATTGTTGAGTTCTGTGACCCATAATTTTAGGGTGATAAATTACACTTTAAATTGTTCATTTGTTTAGATGGCTCCATAGCTCTTTTTGCAAGGGAGGGAAGGTATGTTCTATGAGGACCATCAGGGAGTAGGCTTTCTTGACTTAAAAAAAATAAAAAAATAAAAAAAAATCCTTGCTATCAAATTAAACTTGTAGATGATCTTTTCTAAAATAAGTGGAGAGTGGGGAGTGGAGATTGAGGGTTGCACATATTGGAGATGAAGCTTAAGCTTAAGGGAGAGTAAGTGATGCACTAATTCCCATTCAAAAACAAAAATTAAAAACTGTTTTATGGGCCATTAAAAGATATGTAGTTGCATGCATGCATGCATGCTTTGCCAAAGGCTCAGATTTGGAGAGGGAGCACCCAAGTGTGTCTGCATGCATGAAAAGTACTCAATTAATGTTGTTTGATTAATGTGCTTCAACTGAAGAAATTAATTAAGCATGATTTCTAAAGTTGATTTTCATGTACAAGTTTCAATGAAGAACAAGTAATCATCTGCAAATTGAAGAGACCAACTCTCAAGTAATTAATTGGTTAATTGAAGCCCCTCAACAGCAAGGATGAAGAGATAAGATGAGAGATGGCAACCTCTTGCCTTCTTTTTTTTATTTTTATATATATATATATATTTTTTGATAATAGCATAATATATTAGATAGAACGGAAATAGTTCACGTTATTACGACATCATAGTTTTTGGCCTCTATGACCGTTATAGGCAAACAAGTGAGCTGAAGCTACATGAGTCCTATTAACGTACAAAATGTGACCCCTCAAATGACAATCAAAAAGGATATATCCAATATCCGCCAGAGCTAGCTCTTCCGCTATCCACTCTATCTGAGTAAGATCTTGGATTAGTTTTCTAAATCTCCCTGAAAAGATTGATGGAATCAGTACAAATGGAAGCATTAATAATGTTATTAATTAAAATAAAGTTACAAGTTAATAAGATTGCTTACTGCTCAGCTTTGAAGGCACTATTAGTATTAGTTGAAGACGGGCTTTTAAAACGTGCTCGAGGGCACCCATCTCTGTCTTGCAACTCCCACCCAATTCTTGCTTTGCTGTTCTTATATGACCCATCACAGAGAATCACAAATTGGGAACCCATCCCTATAATCCCATCCATATTGATTCTATGCTGAAAAATGCATGTTCGGATGATCAAATCTTTGGGAACTTTTAGATTTCTTATCAAAAGAGTTATAGAACTCTTTAACCAAAGAAGCAACTTATTTGATGACTTTACGGACTGAGAAACTTGTCGATCTGAAATGAAGTTGTTTCTTTCTTTTCAGGTCTCCTATATCAGAGTTGTAGACCAGAAAAAGATTTGAAGATCTTCTTAATTTGTTTTTTTCTTTTTGGGTTTTGAAGAATATAGGTAAGCCATTCTCCTACAAACCCAATATTTTTTGACCTTATGGTTATGGGAGAAGCGAACCAACATTTTCTGCTTTCCGGACATTCGAAAAAGATATGATCGACTGACTCTTCAGAAAGACCACATCTATTGCATAGATTTTGAACAAACTTAGATGGGAAGCTAAGGCCGAGTTGACTAGCTTCCACTCGAAGACTTTTGTATTTCTCAGAAATTTTTGCACCCCAAAAAAACTTCCAATGAATTTGAGAATGCGCAATAGAACTTGAGTTATAGGCACTTGTTGAGGTGACCTGGTTTATTTGATGGATACCACACCGAGAAAGAAGACTCTTTATCCATAGCATTTTCCCACTTGATCTTATCCGGGATTCTCCCCCATCTAGGAATTTGAATTCCTTGAATTTCATTAACCACGTTTGAGGGAAAAGACTGACGAATAAGATCCATATTCCAACCTCCAGGGTTTTGAGTGATGAGTTTCTCCACTTTATCGAAATCCTCAAAATCTCCCCCTGTTGGCACGTGGACCATTCTACTAGGCAACCATTTATCAAGAAATATTCTCCCAGTTTTTCCATCCCCTATTTGTCAACACATCTTATTCGTAAGAAAATCTTTTCCGTCACACATACTTTTTCATATCCAGGAAGACGGGTTCTTAATTTTCTTGTTCCAAAGAGAACCTTGAACCCCATATTTATGAGATTAAACCTTAAATACCAAACTATTAGGGTTACTGATGATTCTCTTAAATTGACTAGGTAGAAGGGCTATATTAAAACTTTGAGTATTTCTTATTCCCAAAGCTCCTCTACCTTTGAGCAATCCCAACACATTTATTTTGATCCAATGGAGACCTTTTTGTTCTCCGCTTTTCGACCACCAGAATTTAGCTAAGAATCCATCCAACCAATTGGAAAAGTATTTCGGCACATCGAATAAGTTCATGATAAATATCGGGAGAGACCTCAGTGTGGACTGGATCAGTGTGGACTGGATTAGAATGAGTTTCCTTGGTCCTTTTCTTAAGGATTAGGAAGAGGTCACCTTTAGACATTGAGCTTAAATCTAGGATGTCTAAGTATTTCCCCAGGTTAGCTACTGATTTGAAAGAAATGAGTCATTGGAAAATGCGGATGAACCTCCTTGGAGTGTTTGAGCTAAAAAAACCATTCCGACTTACGCTTGTTTATTGCCTGACCCGATGCAGACTCAAAGATGGAGATTATTGACTTTATCTTTTGGCATTATTCCAAAGAGAGTTGGAAGAGAGAAATAAGTCATCTGCAAACAACAGATGACTAATCTCTAGCTCTCCTCTAGAAATAGAAATAGCCTTAATATCTTTGTTTCTTTGTGCTTCCTCCATTAAAATGGAGAAGCCTTCTGCCACAATTAGGAAAAGTTATGGAGAGATTGGATTCCCCTAACTCAAACTCTAATTTGGATAGATTTAAATTCTTTGCTGGTATTCTCATCACAGTAAATACGTTTGCTTGTGATATTAAGGATTTTTTTGGCAGTATTCAGGTTGAGTTTTTATTTATTTATTTCGGTATGGTGTGGATGACCAGTTCTAGTTGTAGCTTAGTGGTCTTTGCCTTATTCCTTAAGATATTAGGAATTCTTGGTAATATTCAGGTTGAGTTATTTTATTTCGGTATGACGTGGATGACCAGTTCTAGTTGTAGCTTGATGGTCCTTGTCTTATTCCTTAAGATATTAGGAATTCTTTGGTAGTATTCAGGTTGAGTTATTTTATTTCGCTATGATATAGATGACCAGTTCTAGTTGTAGCTTAGTAGTCTTTGTCGAGGGTGATCGAAATTAGTTATGACTTGGTGCGCCTTTGACCTTTGCTTCGGCTTGGTTATTGGGTCACGCTTATGATTTGTCTTGGGGAGCGTGGTTCCTTGTAGCTTTAGTTATAATCGATTTTGATAGATATTATCGATAAAATTCCGCTGGCTATTCAATATATGTATATATATGTGTGTGTCTATATATATATATATATATATATATATATGGGTTTAATGTATATCAGTTGACTGATATAAAGATATATCAGTTGTACTA
>JAYMTK010004568.1:0-11001 GCA_036897405.1 Pelargonium myrrhifolium | reverse complement strand
GATTTAGATCCTTCCATTTACTTGTATCATGAATATTATATGCATTCATTTCATGCCATGGATCATGTGTTCCAAGATCATGCGGAACAGCTCCTCTAACCTTACGAATTCCCCAATTTCCCTCCGCAAGGAACTTTACTTTTCTTCCATCCTCAGATAAAACAGCCTTGGCAAAGTCTCGTTGGATATTAAGTTCAATTTTTGGAAACAGTTCAAGAAGAGCAAAAGATGCATAAAAGTGGACATCATACGTGCACCACATGATATATTCCACTCCTTCCAAGTACAAAAACCTACCAACATCATCATCATCATGCAGGGAGAGATGCAAGGAATGGTTGTCGTTACCCATTCTACATGCTGCCTGTTCCTCTTCATATGAGTTTTTGATAATATTACCATCATCAGTTCCATTAAATCCATTAACAGTACTCTCAACCTTTGAAACTCTTCTGCAATTTACTTCAGTCTCTGTCACTTTTGCTTCTCTGGTTTTTACTGACTGATGCTGATTGTTTCTCATGTCTGCAGCTGGCAACTGAGAGTCTGTGCACACATAAAGAAATAGAAATGAAGCAGCAAAACAACATAACTTTCTAGTTCCCGTGGCCATCACATGGCCAAAACAAGGAAGAAGATGCCTTCAATGAAATAAAATGCATTGTCAATACTAAAAGATCATAATATTCATGTGAAATAGCATGTAGAGTAGTACCAATCCATATTGTTCCACCAGCAACCAGAAAGTAAAGTTCATTAAACAATGTGAACTTGTACCTGCAAACATTAGATTATAAGATCACGTGTCTTCCAAAAGTTAATGTAGACCATCAGACATATAAGCATTATTAATTAAGCGTAAGCCCATTAAAATAAAATAAAACAATGGAGAACACTCATTTTGGGACAGAAGGAGTGCTGAATTTGTGTCAAGACTGCTACTTGATATAGGAACAGGTAAAAGTTTTTTTTTTTTTTTTTTTTGTGTGGGTCAAGTAGTCTACCCGGAATCATCTGCCCAAAGCTATTCAAAACTGAAACTGAATTAATCAAAAGAGATAGGAAGTCAATGTCTGAAACAGATATGACACCCATGAAAGAGAAAGGGATGACATAGTAGTTTTAAGACATGGAAAATAGGAAGTTTCACATAGATATGGTAAAACCAAGTCATTATGCCCTTCAGTCCAACTAAACTTAATGAGTAACATATCATATTTCAATTTTTGGAAATAACCATCAACATAATGCCGAGTCCTTTATAAAAAATAAAAAAAAAACCCTCACCGATTAAGAGACTACATAAGTTGCAAAATAGAACATTTATGAGTTATGCATCTTATCAAGAAGAATAAAGAAGAGAAAATTATTGCATTTAGAAGTCACCATTCTGGTAGCCTGGCATCCTGCAGGACAGGAGCTTGCCATTTCTCTATTTCCTCTTCCCACCGCTTGTAATCTGATTAACATATTGGCATAAAGGTTCCATAAAACAGAAATTCAGAAAAGAACCATGATCAATATAATATAAAACACTTTCAAATAAGTAATGCATACTTGTCAGTGCGTCATGTACCAGATTCAAAGCTGCTCTTTCTGATGTGCCATAGAATTTTGTATACCTCCTGAACTAAAGAAACAAGCTCAGGTAACGATCACCATGATATAAGATGTCATGTTAAAGATAATATAGTGATCAGATCCAATCAAGATCATAGAAGATGTTTATCCATAGTTTTGACACCCCACAAAATGTGCCAAAAAAACCCCTTAGTATTCAATCTCAAGCAGGCAATCTTTTATAGATGGTTCTAGGGCTTAGCCACGACAGGCACTCACCACCTATTTCCATTGTTAAGCCCATTGAGAACATGAAGAATTCTATGCTCTCAGTTTTAAAGCTTATCTTTTTTGTTGAGAATTTGGGAGGGATATAAATAAGTAGTTGAGTCAAGTCAAGAAGTATTTGGCTCACCAGAAGGATAGCAATTGAATGTCCATCCCGGCCCTGGACTTCACTGAATAAGGATTTGTTGCACATTTACAATATTACCTTTTGTTCCTAAGTATTCCAAACCCATTCATGCAAAGCATTTGATATGTTTTAAATTATAGTATCAATCAAAGATTTCAACATCAGCATTCAGCTCAACAACCAAAATGATACTGCAGTAGAGACCAGATGGATGTAAAGCCAAGGGTATGGGGGCAATTGCCCCCAGTGAATTTATTTTTTTCAAAAATATACCATTGAGTTTTATATTTTTTCATATTTGTCCTAAGATATTTTACTTGAACTCGTTCCGTCTCAAAATTAGTGTCATATTTGTTTTGTATTTTTATCCCAAAATGAGTGTCATCTTTTCCTTTTAGAAAATTAGTTATAACATGAATTACCAATAACATTCCTATAATAAGTTAGTTAGTATTCCTTGAGTTTGTTAGAACACATACTCATGAGGATTGAAAAGTAATTATACAACACTAACTAATTTTTTCTTAATTATTCCAAAAATGAAAACAAAGATGCTCATTTTGGGACGGGAGGAGTACAACATTAAAAAACACTCAGTTGTTGCCTTAAAAAAAAAAAACACTCATTTGTTGTTCTACTCAGGATTCATGTTATAGAGGTGTAGAGAGTGAAAATGGAGAACAAAATTTGTTGAGATTTTTGTTTAATTGAAAGAATATTGATCAAGGTTTTTGCCCCCACAAACTAAAAATTCTGGATCCGTCCTTGAGTAGAGACATGGAGCCACAAGAACAGACACACATAAGTAATCATCAAGGTCCGATTTTTGGACGATATTAAGTCTCAACTTCAAACATGCACAACACACATAAGCAAGAACAAAGTATTATTACCTATGATATGATTTCCCCTTCGAGAATTTCACTCTTGGAGACGACCATGCTAGAGCAAATGCAATGGTGCACTTTCCATGAGGTTCCACCCATGCAGAGGCCGAAACTGCTGCACAATGAGTCTCTCCGGGTGATGAAGGCATGCTTGGTCCAGAATTGAAGTTTTTTTGATCAAATTGCCCATCCTAAATATATGTGCACACATCAATAATAGTTTTGGTAGGCAGGTTGAATTTTCAGTCACGAGATTTTCAAGGGTAATAGACTAAAATAGGCATTGTAAGGTATGAATTTCAATCACAAAGACTTTCAAGAGTTACACTGAGAGTTATGTGACAGCACAAAGTTCCAAAGAGGATAAGTGATCAAACATTAGGTATTTCTAAGTAAGGTAGGCACATGACAATAAACAAACAGAAAATAATAGGAAAGAACCAGTACCTGAACCATTTTACCCCACATATCCTTTGCTGTGACAGAACTCCCTTCAGAAAGCCCAAAACATGGCAAAACTGTAACATTCACATTCTGAGTTTCACAAGCAGCTACTGCAAATGTAACAGGAGGATTGTCCTTAGAGGTCCTGCAACATTGAGATAACCCTCACACACTAATTATAATAATTAATAAGTAAAAATTTAAACCAATATCCTTTGGCTAATGACAACAGAGAAATCAAACAAACTTCCAAAATATTTTTTTTTCACAAACAGAAGTAATTCTAAAAATATTAAAATATCTTAAGTTAAAACATGTCACATGTTGATAACGAGAGTTGCAGCCTGCAGGCAGGCTGTAGTCTCGAAAGTCGATAGACCTTGTAAGGACCCCAAGTTATAAATGGGTAGTTATCTAGTAGTGGCATTATTTAAAAGTTGAAAATGCGCAATAGAAAGCGGTACTTAACAAGTTATCAGACAATTCAAATGAGTAAGAGTGTTTTGATAAACTTAGTTTCTTTTTATATCATGATTAGTACACTACTTCAGAGCACCTTTAATATATTAAGTAGCTTGCCTTAAGAAAGAGGCAAGCTAACCCTAGTTGCTCATCGGGCCAAAACTATATTAAGGTTATAGGTGTGGCCATTTAGGACAGAGTGGAGAAAGAGAATAAAAGTAGAAGATCCCATGTTGTTTTGCTTAAGGATCATTTAGCCAACCCCAATTTATTTGCAAATGGCTTGGTGTTTATTTTTCATTTAAGAGTCTAAGATATGATGCAACAACTATATCATATTTGGATCACGTATGAAAGGGACAATCGAAAGTGATTTTCGAACTTCTGAATTCCATCAGCTCCCTAAGATTGAAACTGGTAAGCATAAAGCCATAAACCATAAAACTCTGCTCTCACAAACACAATGAAATCCTCTATCAAATCCAATTTTCTGGTTTTTTGCTTTGCTATTCCCTCTCTTTGCAGTATGAATCTGTTTGAGCTATAATATTGAGCCCATAAATAAACACCAGTCATTTCAAGGCGTCGTAGTAATTTTTTTAGCTATGATATTGATCCCACAAATAAACACCAATCATCTCAACCCGTCACAGTAATATTTTTATGTTTTATCTTCAACAATTCATGATTTTATCTTATCAAAGTTTCTCTCTTCTTTTAGCTTCCTGGTTAAGTTCAACCAAACATTTACATACACTGAATAGAAACACCATCCACTGCTAACTTTTCTATGAGATTAGATGTCATGGATTTTCATGTAGGGAAGGAATTTATTATATAAACAAATGTTAGAAATGAGATCTCAACATGCTTTAGAAACTTACCTAAAACCTGGAAATGTCTCACTCCACGACACTGGACAAGGAAGGCTGTCCTACTAGTTAAAGGTCAACTAAAACAAATCATTCCTACGGCCCACTTCAATGGACTTTCCCTTCTATCAGTAACAACTAAAAGAAACCCAACAAGAAAGTTCTGGATCTAATACAAAAGCTTCATTACTATCGTGTTTGTACTTAATTACACATGCAACTTTATTCCACTCTTTACAATTATATATACCAGACAGGTGTAAGTATTATCTAGAGTAGATTTAATTTTCAATTTTCTAGTTTCCTCTCAAGTTAATCATTTGACATCTAAAGTTTAGGTCTAGCCTTGCCTTGATATGTTATTTTCTTTCTTCGTCTTTAGTTCCTTAGTCATCACCACTAATTAGGTGTAAAACTTTTTTACAGTTATATAATCAGATAGGTAAGAATGATCTATTGTACTTCTAATTTTCAATTTAATCATTTGAAACCAAAAGGTAAGGGTATTGCTTCACCTTGATTTGTTTTCATTCATTTTTTGTTCTTTTTTCTTTTTGCTCTACTTACCTGTCACTACCATTGTTGCTATTGTACTTAATTAGGTCTTTTTCCCACTCTTTATCGTTATATAACAAACATGTAAGAATTATCTACTATAGTTTTAATTTTCAGTTTTCTACGCCCTGTCGAGATAATCATTTGAAAACAAAAGGTTTACGCCTCGCCTTGTTTTGTTTATTAATTTATTTTTGTGGGGATTGAAATGGAGCATTAGGAGAAGAAAGGATTCTGAGTTCGCCTCTACTTTCATCTCTTAGAACATAGAAATGATCTAGAAGAATATGCAAACCAACTATGAACACTTAGTAGGGCAAGTGGTTGATTACACTTGACCCCTCAAGTTCTCAGGTTGCTGCTAAAAAAAAAAAAGAATATGCAAACCAACTGTCGTATACAGCTATTAAGGTTTTGTGACTTGCTTGTGATGTAGAAGCACACCAGAGACTCCATCTTCACCTCTATCAAAAAAAGAAAAGAAAAAAAGAGTCAATTATGAATTTCCATATATGTTTAGTCACACCAATGCAAAAATAATCAAGTACAAAATCTACTCACATGAATGGTTCATTTACGTGATCTCCTGATAAATGTGAGACACCTCCAATTGAATTCTGAAAGGAAGAATTAATGATGACTGGATATCCAAAGAGATACTTTAACTTAGAAGAAATGTAATGAAACATTAGGTGGCACAAAATAATCTCACCGCCCATGTAAAAAGAAGGCTGACTTTAGCCCTTTCCTTCCCAGTGTTGACCAACTACAACAGAGAAATAAAAGTCTTACTAAAGAAACAGAAAAAGTAATCAAAGATCCAGAATAGGTCCAGACTATTTAACTCTCCACTAAGCTTACATTCTTACATTTAAAGTAAAGCGTGTGAGAACCATTTGAGATAGTTGTAAACAAATCAAAGCACAATGTGTGTCTACTTAAGAGAGAGGAAAATGACGTTCAACCAGTGCAAGATTAAAAACATTCAACTGACACATCTATCATTAGAGATCAATGGTTCGCTCTAGTAAAAGCTCCTAAAAGAAAAAACTGTACACACACAGTATATGAACTAGACAATATTTAAGAGATCAGTTATGCGCAGAAACCCTAGCACATTGAGCTGGGATAGTCCTAAAATTGATGGAGCTTTATATCCTTACACATGATCCCCAAGCACAGTAAAAAGCCAAAGGTGAAAGTTCCTCTAATTTGATCATAGCAAAACAGAACTGACGTCAGTTGACCACAAGAGAATTTAGAAAGAGCTTACCGTGTATACAAAAACGGAAACAGGAAGACTGCTTTCTCTATAATTATGTGGTATGAATGGAGATATTTGCCGACAGGACACTTTCAAGTCTGGGTCTGGTTCACCTATGAAAAAGTACTGTTATTAAATGAAAATTTCACTAGGCCGTTGCATACTTGGGCAGCAAATTGGAAAGTAGGATGGTACCATCATATATTGTCCATGCCCTTGGAAACAAAGCATGGTATGTTGAATGCTGGCCATTCAAATTCCATCCCCATGACGATATACCCTGATCACCTGCTTTCCTTGAAGAGCACAAGACAAAATTTGGGTTAACTCTCTGAATCATATCCTAATACCCTGATCCCCTTCAATGTGTATGCTTTCCGATGCAAATATATTGGCGAATCTATAGTAGACATGAATCTATAATGCTTTACCAATTCAGTTCAAGAATCAGCGGAACACTTCAATTTACATCAACTAATGTAAAGCTTAATATGTCAATATCTGTATTGCAAAGAACACAGCTCTGTGCAATTTTTTCTTTAAGATGATTTTGTGAGAAACCAGTGGTTCAAAATTGTTTTTTTAAAATGATTCTCTTTCTCTACGTGATAAATCAAGAACACTAATAGCTTTTATATATTTTTTAATCCCAATTTAATAGTGAAAGATATCATTTATATTTTTATCATTAATTATGCACTGAAGGTATGAATTGATGCTGTAATAGAAACAACCAAGTTTAAAATACTAAAATAAATGTAATAGAAATTTATGTTGTTTTCATGTTTAATTGTTGTTCATTATATTTAACTACTGAACCGGAACTTACAATTAACAATTCTCAAGATATGAATTTGATTTGTGACAACTGACAACTATGCCCACAAGGAATTTAAAGCTAAATTCATTCAGGAACTTCAGTTCTTGATAAGGATATTAGTTCGTGCTGTTTTGTCATGCTACATGCTCCTATGCTTGTAAATATATACCTACTGCCATAACGCATGAGATAAACTATATTACTCTCAAATAGCCAACTAGATCTTGGCACTTGAAACTAAATCAACTTCGCTCTTCAACAGCAGAAGAGTACAAAGATTGCCCCTCTTGGTGCAAAATGAAGTACACTGATTACTAAAATAACAAATTAATTAGCAAGACATGAATTCTACAGAACGTATATTATAGATCACAATTAACAATAAGGTCAAACAGTTTCTCAAGAAAAATGCATTCAAGAATTAAAGTTATTTTCTCACCCTAAGCCTTCATGTTGACCTGGAGCCAAAACTGATGCATAACTTTTGTTTCCTCCATCTCGAGAAATAAATATCTGCAGTAGCAGGAAAAAAAAAGATTGTAAAGAGTGCACTTAAATAATTTATTACTGTTAACATAAATCCTCTCAACGTAATCACATAAACTCGTTCAAAACATGTTTTCTTCTTCATGCAGCTGAATCACGTAGATGTAACAAGCACAACCAACAAGGCCGATTTCAAAGCATCTAAAAAAAGAGTCTATGAACCCAAACAATTCCAAGAATCATCTTCCCTTTCTCCTTGCAGATATTTTTATTTATTTATTTGGCAGTTCTAAAAAATAAAAAGTCAAATTAGTAAAATTCAATAGTTATGTTTGGACTATAATTTTATAGTTTCATCCACAAGTCACTGTAATTACTTTTAAATTGTTATAGTAATATTAAGCTATTTTGTTCTTGACTATAAGCAAGTGCAAAAGTCTGATCCTGACAAGGATACAATACTTCTGTGGAAATTTAAAAGATAGATGATATGGGGGAGATAGATAAATGGAGTGAAGAAAGTGGACACTTCACTTGATGTGTTAAGTACAAATGACTTATATTTATAATGGGTGTTGGAGAAATACATGATAGGAAACAAGCTACAAGAATAAACATAAATCTCATAATTTGCTCTATCAAATTCTACTATTTACTACACAATCAAATCCTTGATTTTCTTTTTTTCCTCGGCAATACAAACACCCCTAGTAGGACTTGAACTAGAGACCTCTGAAAGAATCCAAGCGCCTTAAACCACTTGGCTTGATGGGCGTTGGTATCAAATCCTTGATCTGCTAAATAATCAAATCACGTGATACATGGAAAATCAGTATATATTCCAACACTCCCCCTCACGTGCAATCACGATTTTCAATTTTCATCTCGTGATTGCCACATGGAAAATCAGTATATGTTCCAACACTCCCACTCCCCCTCACGTGCAATCACGATTTTCACTGTGATAATTTTAGTAAGAACAATATGCAGCAATGAGGCTGTATATTCGTAAAATTATGGGGGGAAATGTAACAAAGACAATAGTTGAAAGATTGGCAATTTAGGCCAATAAAGGTTATGACGGAAATGAAGGCTGCTGAAAAATCCAAATGTTTCTTCCTAAAGCTCTGATACCATGTGAAAAATTATGGGATAGATGATATGTGGGAGATTGATAAATGGAGTGAAGAGAGTGGACACAAGAAATACGTGGTTCGGCCAGATGGCCGACATCCACACCCAAATGCCCAAAGGGTTTAGATGTTCTCACTCACTAACTCTCAGCACAAGATACTTCAACACTCCTCACGTGTGGGTCTACTTTTCATGCTGACCAAGAATTACACAAAGGACAACACAAATGGTGTACCCAAACCTAAGACCAAACAAGCTCTGATATCATGTTAAACTTTACTCCAACCTAGAAGGCTCAAGTGCAGTTAATTAAGAATATGGTAGTTAATCAAAATCCAAACTAAAAGCATACCCTAGACTGGAAGAAAATAGCATTTCTTGCAACCAGAGGCAAAATCAAGAAATCACAATAAGCAATGTCAGTAAACTATAATGTATATGCTTCTAGTCAAAGAAAAGGGAAACTAAAATGGCGAGTGTTTGTGTAGCTAATTAGTCCAGGACCAATATTTATAAGATAAGATCCAAGAAAGAGAAGTGTGGATATTGGGCCAACAGTCTTATAGGCTGGAGTACATATGGCCTGTTTCCTTCCAATAAATAAATAAAAATAAAAATAAATAAAAAAATAAAAAATAAAATTCCTAGCTGCCTTTTGCCTATCTGTAATGAGTGACAGAATAGTCCCTTTAAATACTAATATGTATGTGATAATTCAAGTGCCAAAAGGTATTTTTTGCAATTGGATGAGTTTTTGTCTTGAATGACATACCTTTCTTACTAAAACTTCCTTAGACCTAAATTTTTTAATATATTCATTCTAAGGAAATGTGTGATAAATGTAAGATTGTAACACCCAAAAAGTTCCAGCTTTTGCATATATTTTCACTTGCTTCTCCAATAACCTACTGAAATTTCTCATATATTATAGATGCATATTGCAGCAGTAGAAAACTACACACTTACAAAGAAGTCACTCAACATTACATATTGTTAAATTTATATTGGGTACATGTCTAGGGCTTTCACTACTAAAAGGTCAACCTTTGTTAGTAGGATTTCACTTGCACCACTATATGTAGTCTTGTCACTTTATATTTTACGGATGTGAGACTTCATGACCCACTTCAACACATGTTATCAAAGCACACAAGAACAAAATTAGTTGCAAGCTGATAAGACAAGAGATAGAGCATTACAGAGAACTGATTGGCCATGATAGGTGAAGCATCACATATACTCGGAATAATTTGCCACTGCCTGAATTCACCTCTAAAACCTCTAGATATGCTCCCACTTCTGTGATATTAAAATAGATAAAATCCAATCAGGTGAATGAAGAGTTGGGATTGTAAACAACAAAAATCATAAAATATTAACAAAAAAAAAAAGGTGAGCTACTACATACCCCATCCCACCAAGTGGAACCCCTTGCGATGCTGAAGGCTTGCATCTCTCTCTAGTGAAAGGATCAATAGGTGCTTTCTGAACAGACACAATATGAAATTCATAAATCAGTTTAAAACCTGTTATAGAAAATATAACATGTTGAAAGTAATATTCATTTCACTAATTGGCATGAAAAATGAAATTTGTTCAGGAAGAAAAATTCAAAATAACTTTTATATGAAAAAACATAAATAATTACCCTTCCATAAGAAGCTTCTTCTCTAACATATGACCAAAGACGTACGCCCAATCGAACCTAGAAGTCAAGATTAAAAACCCAATTAGAAAGCAGGGTGGACATGTTGTTGTTGTTGTTGCTATTTCAAGTAGACTAACGAAAAAAATATTATACATATCACTGCATACTATATTTTTTTTATTCGAGACCATTCAATAAACAACAACAACCAAACCAAACCATTAGTTAAACAATATTGGGGTTAGCTAGATAAATACTTAGCAACGATTTGACAAAATTTCATGCTGGTTGTCATCCTTAATGCAACCCTCGTACTTTACCAGGCTGGGGATCAGCGGTGTTACAAGAGCACGGGTGGAGTTTTTGAGATCACTCAATAGTATTTAAAAGGTGAAGCTGTTACCATTTTTATTGCTTCCATGAATGTAACACTGAATTCTTTCAAAATATTAGC
>JAYMTK010004567.1:0-11001 GCA_036897405.1 Pelargonium myrrhifolium | reverse complement strand
GTCCACCAGCCTGCTTCCTTTGACTTGGCATGCGGAAAAGAAGACCAAGACGACGTAGTTTATAGCTTGACGTGACACTTGGGAAAAACAACCACATCAATGGCAATTTGAAGTTTGATTGAATTCCAATTATTCGTGACATACTACTATATATATTTCTTTTTTTTTTTTGTATTTTTTGAAAGGGAAATGACAGTGACCCCCATGATATACCCCTTATCATTGTTTTAAGTGTAATAGGTGGATGGAGTGAGATTTTGTTAACGGAAGGAGAAAAAGGACGATTTTACCCTTACTTATGTATTGTTCATCTTATTCTTCATTGCTTGTGTACTGTTCATCTTCATCATCTTCTAGGTTCCTTTCTCAACTCTGATTTATGAAATTAACTGTACTCTTTTGTTTGTTTGGAGGTAGGTTTTGTTAACGGAAGGTGAAAGTTTGATTTTTGTGTTTTTTTAGTGTATTTATGTGGTTTGTTTCTCATTAATTTTCTTGGGTTATTCTGGTTTGCAATATTGAGTTCTCCAGACTTGAGCTATGATGGTATTCGATTTGGTGGGTATCAAAATTTGAACTTTTTGCCTCCTCTTCCTCCATCTATGATGGTGATGGGTCATCCAGCGGAAATAGCTGCAATGGTTTTTGATGACCATTTTGGGGTTGAGAGAAATGAACTTTCTTTGAACCTTGGTGATGTAGAAGAGGGTTAAGCTAGGAGCTCTGCAGCTAGAAAAACGAGGCCGAGGAGGTGGTTGTTCTTGGGGAAGGAGGCGGAGGCGTTGATCGGGGAAAGAGCTGGACGATTTCTGGCGAGTTTTTGGAGAGGAGAGAGAAACGGCCAGATCGATGATGGAGCTGTGTTCTCGCTCGCTGCGGCAAAGAAATTAGTCGGAGGAAGGGAGGCGGCGGCAAAATCGCCATTTATGGACGAGCTCGCCTTCGCTAGATCTCTGCCTTCTCGCGAATCTGGTCGTGCCCCTCTTCGGATATGCTCCCAGCACAATCTCCGTCTCCGCCCATCCTCCCTACCCTCTGCCGCCTCCTCACTCTCCACCTTTTGAGTTTGTTTGTTTGTTTTTGTTTTTATGAATGGACGAGCTCACCGGATCTCCCAACTCTAAGAACAACCGGCGGAGGTGGAGGCAACCAGCGGAGGATGCAACCTTTGATGATGTTGAAGAAAGGGGGTGAGGGCAAAATGAGAAATTCATAAAACAGGACCCCATGTGCATGTCACATGCTAACGGAAACAAGAATATTCCGTTAACTTGACGGAAAAACACTTCACACAATAAAAAGTGTACTCCGTTGTTGAGTTTTAAAATATGGGGTCAAGTGTTTTAAGTGTATATCATAGGGGGTTCTTGTCATTTTCCCTTTTTTATAATACTATATGTAATTGTGAAAAAAATGGAGATAAAAGAGAAGGAAACGACATCGTTTTGATTTTCAAGTCACATGTTATCGGCGAGTCCTAGCCTCCTAGGAATAGCAGAAAATTCAAGGCTGTTTGGCTGCAAGGCCAAGAGTGAATATTGCTCGAGCGAGACGATTGGGGACTGTTTGGCTGCAAAAAATAAACAGAGAAATTCTCTGTTTGGCTCTCTCTCTCTCTCTATCTCTCTCTTTTGTTATCTCCCGAAGAGAGGCACCGATGTTTTCTCACTCCTCTCTCTCTCTCTCTCGCCCCCACACCCTTATCCTTTTATTTTATCTTCACAACACAAACCCATTTCTCTTCTTCTTCACCATCTCTGTCTTCTCATTCTTCTCTGCTCAGTTTAGTTGGTTTTTGTTTCTTGCATTGGCAATGAAGATTTGATTTTGAGCACAAGTTATCTGTAAGAAAAGAAGAAAGGAGTGATGTCTTGTCTTTTGCCACAGTTCAAGTGTCAACCAGACACCTTTTGTATCCAATTCAGAACTCCTCTCTGTAAGTCTCTATCTCTCTCACACTCTCTCAATTGTTATTCATTGTTGTTCTTCAATTTGTCTCTATATCTCAACTGGGTATCTCTTATATTATCTAATTTGTGTCTCTCATGAATCATTAGTGTTGCTTCAATTACTAGCTCTCGTTCTCTTCATTGTTGTGCTATTGAATTTGTCACTCTGTCTCAGTTGGGTATCAATTATATTGTCTAGTTTGTGTCTCTCATGAACCATTGGTGTTGCTTCAATTACTAGCTCTCATTTTTCATTGTTGTGCTCTTGAATTTGTCACTCTATCTCAGTTGGGTATCAATTATATTGTCTAGTTTGTGTCTCTCAATAATCATTGGTGTTGCTTCAATTACTAGCTCTCATTCTTCATTGCTGTGCTATTGAATTTTTCACTCTATCTCAATTGGGTATCTCTTATATTATCTAATTTGTGTCTCTCATGAATCATTGGTGTTGCTTCAATTACTAGCTCTCATTCTTCATTGTTGTGCTATTGAATTTGTCTCTCTATATCAATTGGGTATCTCTTATTTATCTAGTTTGTGTCTCTCATGAATCATTAGTATTGCTTCAATTACTGTCTCTCTCTATAGTTCCCATTCTTCGTTGTTGTGCTATTGAGTTTTTCACTCTATCTCAATTGGGTATCTCTTATATTATCTAATTTGTGTCTCTGATGAATTATTATTATTGCTCTATAGCTCCCATTATTCATTGTTTTGCTAATGAATTTGTCACTCTATTTCAACTGGGTATCAATTATATTATTTAGTTTGTGTATCTCACGAATCATTAGTATTGCTTCAATCACTGTCTCTCTCTCTATAGCTCTCATTCTTCTGCTTTGCTATTGATTTTTTCACTCTATCTCAACTGGGTATCTCTTATATTATCTAGTTTGTGTCTCTCTTGAATTATTATTGCTTCAATTACTATCTCTCCCTATAGCTCTAATTCTTCATTGTTGTGATCTTGAATTTGTCACTCTATCTCAACTGCGCATCTCTTATATTGTTAATTTGTGTTTCCCATTCAGTTTGTCACTATATCTCAACTGGATATCTCTTACATTATCTAGTTTGTGACTCTCATGAATCAGTAGTATTGCTCCTATTACTCTCTCTCTTTATCGCTCACATTCTTCATTGTTGTGCTCTTGAATTTGTCACTAAATCTCAACTGGGTATCTCTCATAATCTATTATTTGTGGCTCCCATTAATCATTATTGCTTCAAGTACTCAATGTCTGTCATTGTTACCTCTTTAATTTGTAACTCTATCTAAACTGGGTATCTCTTATTTAGTCTAATTTGTGTCTTTTTTGTGGCTCCTATATATTATTATTGCTTCAATTACTCACGTTCATCATTGTTGCTCTTGAATTCGTCACTCTAGCTCAACTGAGTTTCTCTTATAATATCTAGTTTGTGCCTCTCGTGAATCATTATTGCTTCAATTGCTCTCTTTCTCTCTAGTTCTCATTCATCATTGTTTTGTTCTTTAATTTGTCTCTATATCTCAGCTGTGTATCTCTTATATTATCTAATTTGTGTTGCCCATTTGTCATTATTGCTTCAAGAAGGAACCAAAATGTCTGAAAGCCTACTGTTAGTTTGTGCCATTTTTGTAGCAAATAGTGTCTTATTAGCATTTTCTTGACTTAGTGATTAACAACTGCAGCGAGAATTCAAGGGCCTGTTTATTTGCGGACACGATGCGTTTTATCCACAATTTCAGCGCCGCCGACATCAACAGCTACTTCTACACTGCTAGACATGGAGAAGCTACAAATATCTTCTTTAGAAACTCATTCAAATCCAGTTTCTGCGCAAAGTCGATGGACACATGTGGAAGCAATTGGTCCACCCACGGAGGTGAGAACTATTTTATCTGCATCATCATTAATACATAAATGCTTGACATGTTCAAATAAAGTTGGAAATATATTTCGATTGCATATTGCAAATTGCGTGTGTTTTCGTATTGTCTTATACTCCCTCCTCCCAAAATGAGTGTCTACTTTCTATTAAATTTTATGCATGAATTGTCAGTAGTATCTATTAACACATGATTACGAGGATACAAGAGTAAATATACCATATTAACTAATTTCTCCTTAAGTTTTCTCAAAATACAAACAAGGACACATTTTGGGACGGAGGGAGTAACAAACAAGGTTCCGTAGATTCTCTATTTCTTTGAACATTAGAATGGCGAGGATCCATGCTTGTGAACAAATTTGAATTCTTTTCTATTTTCTAGCGTATAAGATTTTTTGTAATTTTTCCCTAATTCCTCTAGTTTAGAGCTGGCGATTTGGATCCAAACACGTTGGTATTCAAGTTAGATCTTTTCAACCCGAAACCCCGAATTGTCAGCTCTACCATACTTAAGCTTTCTTGTAGTGGTTTCATGCAAACCAAACCATTTGTGAAGTCGTTTTATTCAATAAAAAAAGTAGAAATAAACAGATTGGTCTTTCTAAACTTTTTTTGAAAATCATTCCATTTAGTTGTTTTCAAGTTACCTTTCTTCTAGATCCGTTTAATCTAAAGTAATGAAATGTTGTGGTTCACATCTGGAAAAAAGACTCTTGATTTTTAGTGTCACTTCGGGCATTTCACATTTTTTTTCTTGGTTTGTGTCCATTGATATGATAGCTATGCTAAAATTCATATTTTATCTTCAGGCAAGCTTTCAAGCAACTTTGGCTCGGGAAACGCTTGTTACGAGTGATGAGGCTATTATTGCCGCCGCCGCCGCCGAAGCGGTCTCTTTTGCAAAAGCTGCTATCAAGGTAGCGGAGGACGCAAAAGCTATGACGACTAACGATTTCCAAAACGGTGATAAAAAAAGTGAACCTAGAATCTTGTCTGAAGTGAATGCTATGCAGTCCAATTGGGTTCAACAATGTATTGAAAGCGAAGAAATGAGTGAGTTTGGAGTTTCTGTCGGAGCTGAAAGTGAAATTGGAGAAATGGAAGACCGTTTTCTCCAATACCCGATTAATGAATCTAGTTGTCCGGAGCCAACGGATGAAGAGTTGGCATTTCTGGAGCAACTTTCCAGTGCAGCGGCTGTGAGGTCTACTCGCCAAAGTGAAAGAAAAGCCAGAAGAGAAAGAGCAATAGAAAAAGCAACAGAAAAAGCAGCCGCTACTAATGTTATGTCTGTGAAAAATGATGCGTCTGTGAAAATGGGTTCTACCCGCAAGAGAAAAACACGTGCTACTCGCAAATCGGGTCGCAATGATCCTTTACGGCAAAACTCCAAGCTTCTTACTGTTGCTGAAGAACGGACTTTGTCAGAAGGAATACAGGTAAAGGTTTATATATTAATAATAGTAGGGAAAAGCATCAAATTGGTCCTTGTACTATCAAGAAGGAACCAAAATAGTCCCTCGTACTTAATTTAATCATTCTACTATTTGAAAGTAAACCAAACTAGTCCATTATGTTATTTTCCACGCCTATGTGGAATTAGTATAGGTTTAATTTTTTGAAATGTAATTCATTATCCTAGTCATTGTTGACGTGGATTGTCAAGTTTAAAAAAAATTAAACAATTTAATTCCGTATAGGCGTGATGTAACTATGACTTGGATGGAAAGTAACGTAACGGGTTAGTTTGGTTCACTTTCAAATAGTAGAAAGACTAAATTGGTCTATTTTAAAGTAGAGGGATTGTTTTGGTTCACTCTTGATAGTACATGAACTAATTTGGTGCTTTCCCAAAATAGTATAATACTCATGTTCCGTGTTCACCACATTCTTTGGAACTGTCTTGAAAGTTTAATATTACGTTACCCTAACACTATGATTACACGACACGAACACGACCCAATTATGAGTAGGTTGAAACAATACGACATGCTCAACTTATGCAAATAAATGGGTTCGGATTGTGCCGGCCCGGCTCGATATATTTGACACGTTTAATTTATACGAGTCATTTTGGCTCTATATGTTCAAAAAGTTACAATCTTATCCGTAAATGAGTGCTCTGTTAATTGAGTTGCATAACACGTTTAATTAAACTGGTCAGACGGGTCAAACGGGTTTGATGCGAACACGGCATGATTAGCTAGACGGGTTGGGTTAACGATGACACGAGCATGATTAAGGCGAACCAAACCCGCTTAAATTCATGTCGTTTTCGTGTTGAGTCACATGTCATGATCCGAATTACCAACCCCATTTTGGATGTGACTCGATCTTTTTGAAAAGGAGTCAAGATTTTATTTGCTGATAACTTGGTCACGCCGTATCCCAGAAATGTATGTAAAATAGTCTGCATCAACCTTTTTGTATTTCACATTCTAGGGCAAGACGGGTCATTGAAATATTTTTTATAGAGTTGCATACGAGTTATTTATTAGTTATATGTACTTTTGATGTGTGTGTTTAGCTTCCACAATTTTTGTTAAACTGGATATCTGATTTGTTATTCTGTTCACCGACATAAAATAGGACCTAATGAAGCTGCAAAGGCTAGAGGAGGAGCTCACAGCACGGTGTCAGGGTGCGCCAACTCATGCACAGATGGCTAAGGCAGCGGGAGTTGATCAGAGAACACTGAACCAAATGCTAAATTACGGCGCGGAATGCAAGGAAAAAATGGTAAAAAGCAACATAGGGCTTGTTATGTCGGTTGCGAAAAAGTATAATGGAACTGGAATGGCTTTTGAAGATCTTGTTTCGGTATGTACTCCCTTTCTCGCCATTCAAGGTTTAAATTATCCACACACACAAAAAATGGAAAAAAAAAAAAAGTTTTAGTAAAACAGCTTTTTGCGAGTTGTGTGCTCTTTGATGCTGTATTTTTATCTTCGGTAAAATTTTCGTTGTATTCAATGAAACAATGACGGAGAATGAAATAGGATCTGGGCGTGCAAAAGTGTAACCATATTACAAGGCCTATTCACAAGCCTACATAGAACTTAAGCATACTCGGAAATAGATAAATCCCGGAAAAACAAAGACGTAATTCCCGAATATTGTAACCTTTCTTCTGACCCAAAGTTATGTGTAGGAAGCTCAAGCCATTACGTGTAACCCGTTATCAAATTTAACAATAAGCTGTTAGGTGGAAGACCCAACTATACTACAACACTCCCCTTAAATGTTAGAGCTGACGATTTGTACCCGAACCGTTAACATCCTAAGTCTGACACACATTTTCAAGCGGAATACTATGGGCCGGATCAGGTAAACCCGCACCTCTTGCGGCCCAGGTTTGGGTACGCCCTTTTCAACTTGAACCCGAAATCCGAATTGCCAAGTCTGCCACACGTGTAGGCCGGACAACAGAGCGGGCCTTGCACATGGACCAATAGTTATCAGGGAGACAACACGAACGAGTCGCTAGGTCAAAATCACACAAGCTCAGATATCATGTTATACTTTAATCCAACCCGAGGTAGAATTTGGATCCGAACCTGCAGACACCCAAATTCCGAGGGTTGTTGAGATGGGCAAGCCCACACTCACCCACACATCCCCAATATAAAACCCGCATCTCTTGTGGACCGTGTAGGGCTTTTCAACCTAAAAACCCGATCCAAAACTCAAATTGCCAACTTTCACATTTTTGCAATGCTTTTAACAATAAGAATTAGGGCTAAAATACTAAAGAATACATTTTTCGCTAAAATTAGATCAACCATTGATTCTGTTTAATATCTGAATCTCGCTCATTGACTTGGACAGGAAGGGTGTCTCGGCTTGATCAGAGCATCGGAAAAATTTGATGCTACGAAGGGATACAAGTTCTCTACTTATGCTCACTGGTGGATTAGACAGAATATCCGGAAGGCTCTGTCGACTAAATCTAGGTTCTTTCGTATACCGGTAAGTTTGTGTTTGTGGCGTACAGAAACAGATTGAGTAGTATTCTTCGAACAAAGGATAGGTTTTCCCACGCTTTACGAGCTATATGTATATGTTCCATGACAGCAACAGATGGTTGGCACGAGTTATAAAGTTCGGCAGGCTAGGGATAAATTTTATAACGAACACAGAAGATATCCGGATTATGAAGAACTTGCGGAGGCATCGGGTCTGACAATGGAGAAGCTCGTAAGCGTACTAAGGGTCCCTGGAAAACCCATATCTTTCGAACGGAGGAGGGCGTTTGGCGGGTTTGACGAAGGTCTTAAATATTCGGTTTGTTCTAATTCCATTCTATTTTAGTACTTGCTATATCTGTTCCTAAATAAGTGTCGTTTTAAGTTGATGGTAAAAACTCCGATGGATACTAAAGGCAAGGACCAATTTGGGTCCGTATTTGAAAGTTTAGGGATCGAATTGAGTTTTTTACCTAAGGTATTCGCATTAATTATGAGATTGTGTGAACCGACCCAACCTTATTTACTTGTGTGTATATTGTCATTAAAACTCATAAAATCGGGTTTAGACCGGTTTTTGGTGCTAACCGAACTGGGACTGGACTGGTCCATTCGGGATATGTTCGGTCTGGTCCCGATCAAAATTTGGTTTAAACCATTGTTTTTTTTTTGAAAATGTACTTTTTCACACTTCATTATATTGTTCACTCCGATCGTGGTTTTTCAAAGTTTCCTAATCTTTTTTCTCCGAACAGAAATTTATTCATTTTTGGGTCCATTTGGTCCCGGACCAATGCACACTCCTACGCAAAACCTCTCGATTGTTGTTTTTCAAAGTTTCCTAATCTTTTTTCTCGAACAGAAATTTATTCATTTTCGGGTCCATTTGGTCCTGGACCAATGCACACTCCTAGGCGAAACCTCTGTATTCTGTTTTCTGCGTTCGATTTCATTGATTTTTCTTGTTCTCCACAGGACACTTTGTACGATCCCAACGCGGAAACCCCCGAGGAAGCGGTTATCAAAACTTGCATGAGGGAAGACATCAACAAGGTCTTGGATACGCTCAACGAGCGGGAAAGGCAAGTCATGAGGTGGAGGCACGGGCTGGTAGACGGAAGAGCGATGGCGTTGCAAGAGATCGGTGAGCTCATGTCTATAAGTCGAGAGAGAGTGAGGCAAATCGAAGCTTGTGCCCTTCGGAAGCTGAAGGGCAAGAAGAGAATGGAACATTTAAGACCGTATCTCTATGAATGATGACGACGTTGAAGCTTGCACGGTGCGGAAGATGAAGAGCACGAGGAGAATGGAACGTTCTAGATCGTTCGTTGATGACGTGGAACCGAGAATGTCACGTAGCGTTTGGATCAGAATTTTTGTTGTGAAATAGGAGTCGAGAATAGGAATGAGATTCCCGTTTTGTCGTGTTTGGATTATGACTTTCTGATCGTTAAATCCAAACACGACGTTTAGAGTTTTGAGGCCTAAAAAGCTTGTGCTTGGCATCAAATATTGTTCTTTTTTTTGGTTCCTAAAATTCTCTCCTATGTTTAGATTTACTTAAAAATGTTTGTCTATAGAAACAATTCTTTTTGTAATGTTCGATTATCTTCGTGTTATGTCAAACGCTCAAAGCGAAGATTTTAATAACGTTACAACGTTCTTGGAATGAATTGTGTTTGTGCATTGTTTCAAATTCGTTTATGGCTCAAATTGCAGATTTTAATTAGTCATGAGCAGAGTTAACAATTTGAACCTGAACTTGCGAACACTGACCTGACCAAACTCGAAATACTTACATGATGTGTTTGGGTTAGGCTTCAACAACCTGACCCGAAATTCAATTTGTCAGCTCTATTTATGAGTCTTAAATGAGTATTCAATTTTACATTTTATAAAATTTAACGGTAAAGAAAAGTGATGGTCCATATGGGTGTGGGTTTTCGATCGAGATTCATAGAGTACAATGTGTGCGAGTTTAGTGTAAACTAGAGATAATAATTTAAACTTGAAACTCAATTCACAATTTTACAAATTAGGGTTGCATAAAATAGATCCGACTGATTTTTGGGTCAGATCGAGTTGTGTAGACTTTCACAAATCGGCACATTTTACACATAAAACCCGCAATCCAATCTAAAACCCCCGAATTGTTTGTTGTAGTGCAAACTTGCCCTACGCAGCAAAACCCGACAAGTGTTCGGGTCTTATTTGTGGGACTTGAATATGAAAAATTGTGGGTTTAATTTGGAGTGTCCGCGAGTTCAGATCCAACTTGCCAGCTACTCTGACTAAACCCGAAAAATGTATCTTTTTCCAATTCTCCACAAAATTCGAGTCTAATTTGTCAACTCTAATAACTGACATTAATAATTTGAAAAATTAGACCCCACTTATTTATTAGATCGAGTTGTATAGACTCTCACAAATCGGCACATTTTACACATAAAATCCGCACCACGATCCAAAAACTCGGAATTGTATGTTGTAGTGCAAACTTGTACTATGCAGCAAGATCCGACAAGTGTTCGGGTCTTATTTGTGTGACTTGAATCTAAAAAATATGGGTTCGTGTCAGCTACTCTGGCTAAACTCGAAAAATTGATTTCTTTTCGACTGTCCACAAATTCGGGTCTAATTTGTTAACTCTAACAAACAACAATAATAATCTAAAAAATTAGATCCGACTTATTTTTGGGTCAGATCGAGTTGTGTACTCTAAACCGAAAAATGTATCTTTTTCCAAATCTTCACAAAATTCGGGTCTAATTTGCCAGCTATAATTTCTGTTTTGTTTGTGGTATTATGGGTCATAGTGAGCAGGAATGTAAGGTGACATATACGTTGGGGGACGAGATCAAAGAACGACAGTATGGCCTGTCGCTGAGGGCACCGATGGGGAGGGCCCCCGAATCATGATCAACAAATGGATGCGTTCAAATGACTGAAATGGTCCAAGTGAGGGGGCCGAGGAGAAGACTAATATGCTGGTGGATCCGACAACGGAGATAGAATCAAAGAATGTCATGACTACCATTTTCCCGTTCAAAAGGAGGAGGCCCTTGGGGAAAGGAGAAGGCGGGTCTGGGGAGGCTTCGGAGGAGGCTGACATGGAGCTGCCAAAAAATGGCTCGGAGGTTGTCAAGGAGGGGCATGGCGACCCGGAGGAGTGATCGAGGAGTGGCTTGTAGGCGGGCAGAGGGGAAGGG
>JAYMTK010004566.1:0-11004 GCA_036897405.1 Pelargonium myrrhifolium | reverse complement strand
AGCTGTAGAGTTCCAAAGAGAGTTTCTAACTCCATATTTGTTGGCCAAAACTTTATAAACCATGATGTCAGGTCATGATTCTCTTGAATTGACTAGCCAAGAGAGCTACATTGAAACTTCAAGTGTTTCTAATGCCCAACCCTCCTTTTCCTTTAGGCCATGATAAAATATTTTTTTAATCCAATGAAGGCCTTTTTGTTCATCTTTTTTTGACCACCAAAATTTTGTAATGCCGAAAAGGTTCATGATGAAGACTGAAAGAGAACTCCAGGTGTGGATTGAATGAGGATTAGTTTGCATGCTTGAGATAGGAAATTTGTTTTCCGGCAATGAAGCTTTGCCTCTATCTTATTTTTGAGGTAGAAGAAAATGTTTCTTTCGACATCATACCCAAATCTGGAATGCCCAAATATCTTCCTAGGTTAGTGACAATTTTAAAGGATAAAATTCCTTGAAAAGTTCTGATGAATTTTCGCGGAGTGTATGGGCTGAAAAACCACTCTGACTTCTGCTTGTTAATGGATTGGAGCGAAACAGATTCAAAAGTCATAATGATATTTTTGAGGTTCTGACAAGCTTCTAGAGACCGTTGGAAAAAGATGAAGGAATCTTCTACAAAGAGCAAGAGTCGTGAGAGATTTTCACCCTGCTTATTGAGTCATTTCAGGATCAAGAAATTGAACCGTACCTTTTGTGGGCGGATAAAAATGTCAGACTTCAGAGCATCCCAAATCCAAACCTGTAATGTTTACATGTAAGAATATGGTAAAGATGTTTATGTAGTTATCATATCTTTACTATCTAGAGCATCCATATAACAGGTCAGATAAAAACAAATCTACACAAAACACCTATAAGCCGATCTAGTCTAATCACAACTGGACAAAATCTGACTAGTGCGAGTGAGCAAGCGAGCAAGCTATATCTACAAATTGTCATAGGATGTATTGGCATCATCAAAACTAAGAGGAGCACGATTCATACGTTACGTCAGGAGCACAATCTCTCCTTGTGAACCTGTAAAGGTAAGACCAATTTCAATGTCAATAACATCATAACAACAACAAAATAAGTATGATCAAAAGACAGATATGGAATTTCATAATTACATCTATCAAAAATTTCCGTCACAAACTGTAGCAGCGAATCTGTATCTTCAGCCATCTTTGAAACCCTCTCAGCTTCCCTGACTGCCTCAGCTGCCACATATGCTTTGTTTTCTGCTTCAGCAATCTTGTAAGCCGCAGCTGTCGCTGCATCTTCTTCTGTTTCACCAATGTACGGAGTACTAGTAGTAGTGGCCGAAACTTGCCTAGGTCGAATGTCTCTCTGTTTCGGGAGAGGTGTTCTGATCCCAGACAAAGGATCTTCTCTTTTTAACCTGTAGAATCCATTTTGTACCTGTATTTCGATGATTTGATGAATTAGTTGAGTTAATACCACTTTAAAGTTTCACCAAAGTTGTCTAAGTAGACATATTGTGAAGACATTATCTAATATAATTCTATAACCGTAACTTGATGATATGATGACTTAATTGAGTTGCTATTATCCTACACAAGCATTCTACAAGGTTGTCATTGAGAATAAAGTAAAGCTACTGGTTTTCCTCAACGCCTCTACTAGTGTTTTTCATTAGGATTTATGATGAACCTCGACTTCTGTGAGTTCCTTCAGTAAATTCATAAAATCAATATGAAAATGTGGGTTAGAAAAGGATGTGAACTTAGAACTTAAAACCATGCATGTATAGCCGTATACTCTATCCTGTTTCACAGTATACCATTACAGTATTATATAAAAATATAGTGTAAACAAAGTGCCGAGGCCCGAGGGTGACAAGAAAATCATCGCCAATAACTATAGGGAGACAGAATGTAAAAAATGTGGCTTATTTTTTAGAACGGATTTAAGCATCTTCTCCATTTATCCAAGTGCTAGAGCAGATTAAAAATCGGATTGCTTTCAAGCAGGAAACGGTGAGGGGTGGATATATAATTCAAGTCCACCCCCAGACTTCCCCACTTATGTAAAATTAGAGGCTTTAATAACCTGTTATAAGTCTCATCATGCAAATTTTACTTCACAGTTCATGGATTGAAGAACTATGATTGACTAAGAAATTATAAGTAGTAAAGTTTTTATTTTTCCTCTAAGACGAAGTATGATAGGGTTGAAGGTGGTAATTTGCATCTAATCGTGACAGACCAACTAATAATGATGTTTATTGGGGGGTGGGGGTGGGGCAAGTAAAAACATTCACCTTTTCTAGTTTATCCTGTTGAGCCAGCCTTCTCAATCTTGCAGTTAACAGCCTCCTAAAATTTGGTGGAACTGGCCCTTCATGTCTTTGCTGAATGAATCGGAGAGGAAAAATCAATACATTTTTCAAGAGAATAACATAGACAAGCTGCAGAAGATACTGTTAATAGTATAAAAAGTAAGTTGGGCTTTCAACTATCAACTTAAACTTTTAGTTGAGCTGGATCTCTACATGGTATCTATAAAGCATCATAATTGGGCTACACATAATGGCTTGGGCTTACACTACTAAAAGGTCAACCTTATTAGTAGGGTTTCACTTGCACCATTATATGTAACCACTTTATCTTATATTTTATCAATATGGGACTTTAGTCACGACTTCAGCAGTATCAAAGAATTAATTGACCTTAAGGTCACAAGTTCCAGTCCAGCCGCCACCCTGATTAACTAATATTAAATTTCCAGCACAAGGTAAAAAGATATGTGCATGGGTCACGTGCAAAGTGATAATGAGCTTACACATGAGGGGCGTGTTAGAGTAAAAAAAATTAAATTGGGTTTCAACTATCAGCGTAATCGTTTAGTTGAGTTGGTTATCTACAAAGACAGATGTCAAGACATGGCAAGTTTATTTTGAAACTAGTGAAGCTAGGCCAACACCATTCAGGGGTTGTTTGGCTACCAGTTCAGATCATAACCAAACTAGATGCATTGAACACTTGCAGTAACACACTTAATAAATATGAACACAGTCGGCCACATTCTTTTAATTTAAAGATATTGATGGTTTATGGTAAACTAGTTCAAGAAAACAGCCGATCAAAAAAAAAAAAATTTCAAGAAAACCAGTCCAGTTCTGAACTGAAATGACTGCCAAGCACCACCTCTTTAGTTTATCACTTTCTTGTGTTGGCCTTTAAAAGAAGACAATATACATATGACATAGTCAACAAGAAGCAAACACAAAGAAGATGAAGAATATAGTTTTAAATATTTCAGTAAAATTTAAGATTATATTTATCATAGCCTAAATGAAAAACGAAAGGTTTTTGAAAGCAAGATTTTCAGTTGCCTATAGTTTATAAGGACAAGTCCATGGCACACTTTTACCACAATACATTAATTCCAGAGTTTGATTCTCAAAGTTAACCACTAGATGTCATATTTAATCAAGGCAGGCATTTAGGAGCAGTACCCTAGAAGTATTCATCCATGCCATAAGGTAAATGAGTACTAATTAGGTCAAGGATATTTCTTCATAACCCAATCACATAGAATTTTCCGTCATACATCTTACAGTTATATTGAAATTCAGAGAACATATAGCAAGGCAGAGAATACCATCACACCTCAACGAAGTTGACGATTGTAGAAGTATCCAGTCCATTGGAATCTTTCAAGGTTGAAAGTGCTTCAAAAATCATTGCATTGTACCTGATATACATAAACACATATCAAACAAACGAAAGAATAGCACAGACCAAAAGTAGTAGTGGGTTTCTGTAGCTACTGGAAAGTAAAGTTCGACAGTTAAATACACTGCATACCAGGGAATAGCAGGCAACTAGCCATAAAATTTTATGCATGTTTAAAAGAATAACTAAATAAATTGCACTACGTCATAGTTCTCAAATTAAACTCTAGAATCAACTGTGAACTGTTGGTATCCTTTAGTTTAAAAAGGAAAAGCAAATCTGATTATTGATTTTCTTACATTATTTTCCTCATAAGTTGCTTCTGAATCCCAAATAAATCATATCGTATTTTTCCATTTAATTTCTCTGTTTCTTTTATCCATTGATGCATTCTAATCACCACAAAGGAGAAAGAATAGTTACAGGAAGAAGGAATAAATGGATAACAAACAATCCTGTGTAAATTAAATAGAAAATTGTAAGATGACTACCACGCCAAGAGCATGAAAAACTTAAAGTGATAAAGATCGTACATATAAACTCCTTAGGCACTGAACCATATTATTCTTAGCATCTGTCAGTATGTAAAAATTAATTTCAGAAACATCAACAAAAGACTATTTTATTCATATAGGACAGAGTCGCCCACACTGTATCTATTCATTGCTATCAATATAGGCTACATTATGATTTTAATAACCAAACGGCCCTGTTCTTATCTACTAATAAATTCAAAAGGAAATAAAAGAACTTCTTAAAAATAATTCTCTGTATCCATTAATTAGTCTTTATAATTAAATGTCCATCAAAATTCTCTCTCAATAGCTATAGTATGCTTACTTTAATGAGGCACCTTAAAATTGCAACATGAAGGTACTTTCACTACTTATCCATTCAGAAAATTCTGATGACCAACCCGATGCAAATTGATGAATTTGACACACACAGATTGATGCAGAGCATCAGAATCACACATTTTTATGGCATGAGAAGAAGATAAGTTGTTTATATATATATATATATATATATATATAGAGAGAGAGAGAGAGAGAGAGAGAGAGAGAGAAAGAGAGAGAGAGAGATGGAAGAAAAGAGTGTCAAACCATGGAGCAACTTTTCCATCCGTTAAGGTTCTTGAAGAATCATCCATGACTGTATCTGCAGATGCATCATAAGTAACAGTAACAGCAGGGACAGAAGTCTGTGGGTTGGACAATGGAGCAGCAGGAGCTTCTGAGTTTGCTTTTGGTTTTGGTGCTCGTGATTTGTCCTTGATGCCTGGGCTATTACTGACACTCAGATTTCTCCATTTGTCCTATAGTATTACAGCAAGAGCATAGTAAGTATATTGTTGAAACCATATGGGATTCAACTACCAATATTTTGAAGCTTGGAATTGGAAGTCTGATCACTATAAAGTTATGTAGCAAGATGTGCACAAACTGACAGAAAAAACATATTGCAAAGTATACAAACATAATAAAGTCCTCAAAGCTGTAAGACAGGTAATATCATGAAGAGAGGGGTCATTGTAGTTACATCTTTATGGAAAATCTTGGACAAGGTGAATGGGATACAAGGACACCAGGGTGAGGTAAAAGAAACATGTAAATGACCAAATGGAGTGGAGCTGCAATGTCAGACCCAAGATGGATGATTCAAGCATAGTTTTATTTGAATATGAACTCTTACTAGTAATTTGGAATGGGTAGATAAAGCCAAAACCAGCAACTAGATTCATTGATCCTTTGTTCAAGATAGACTGACATTATAAGATAAGGCCTTTTGGAGTTGGATAAATGAAGAGCAAAATGCCACCCACTTGACAGCCCATAAATAACCATTTTCCAAGAGATGTTGCAGAATTCAGTTGCTCTGCACCAATCATTGGTGGAGAAAAAGAAAAGAACAATAATTTCCCGTCATATAGTTTTATTAAAGAGCTCCTCAGACATCCCAAAACACACAAACATCAACGACTTCCTCTATATATGTAACCAATAAGCCAACGCATCTTGTCATATGTTATCAATTTCAAGAACCCAAAGAGAAAACTAAAACAATGGGATAAGACAAACTCATGGATTCAGTTTCAACCAAAATGCATTAACATCAATTACTTCTTGTATGCCAATAACCAATCCATCTTGCCATATCAAATTCAAAAATCCAAATAGAAAAAAGAAAAAGGTATACAAAAATTCCATTCATTGAATTTAGGCAAATTCTTCAATAAAACCAAAGCTTCTCAAGAAATATAACAGGCTTCCAATTAACTCAAGGATTGTGAGTTACAAAGTCAATGAGCTTAATTACTGTGTAATCATATGAGCTAGTTCTGAAGAAAAAACAAAAAGGAGAGGAGAGGAGAGAGGGAAAAAGTAGGGACCTTGAGATCGATGTTGGAGCGAGAGAAAAGGAGGTGATTGAACTCAGGGTCTCTTTGGATGATTTTCCATTTTCCAGTGCCGTGCTTGGCAACTCCTGCCCGGAGGGCTTCTTCTTCCTCAGATGTCCACTTCTGCTTTGGATTTCCCATCTATTCTCTATCTAATCTCTGTTGGTTTGTTAATTTCTGTCACTGTTCAATAATACTTCAATCTAGTTTGTTTGTTTATTTATATTGGAATTAGGGCTTTGTAAATGAATTGCAGTAATCGAGAGAGAGAGACGGGTCATTCGTAAATTGCGCTTCGATTCTTCGCCCCTCCTAATTTGGTCGGATCAACTTTAGACTCCAAACGAGAAATCAACACGATTACCGTTAGAGGTCTCACTTTACAATTTTTTTTTTTTAATTACATGTTACTATCGTATTAGATGCATATTTTGCATGTTAATATCCTGCTACTTCACGTTACTACCTGAGCTTGCTTTTTTCCGCACGTTATTATCCTAAACTTTCTTTTTTTCAATTATGTTAGAAATTTCATCAGTTAACTTGCAAAAAGACGACAATACCCTTCCTTTTTTAAATAATAAAAAAAGAAAAAGAAGACAACTTCGTCTTCTCCTTTTCTCCGGCCACAGTTCCAGCTTCGCCGTCGACGGGGAAGGGGCGGAGAGGTTGTGGCGGCTCGGGATTAACCGACGCCGGAACCCGCAGACCAGATCAACGTCGGTCGTCTTTTTCCCTCTCCGCCGCCGAAATCCTCAGCCTAGACTAGCACCGGTCTCCCTCTCCCCTCTATGCCACCAGAATGAGCAGGCTAGAGCAGCAGTGTGTTCCGCTTGCTCTTCCGGTGGAGGTGCAGTCGACCTGGTCTGGATACCTTGTCGGAAACCCACCACTATGTGCCGGAGAAATCACAACAAACTTTAAAACTTTGGGGTTTTGTTTTGAAATTTTGGGGGATTATGGTGTTTAATCTTGGTGTTTGATTTGAAATTTCTAGAGATTTCGTAAAATTTCCGGCGAAATTTTGAAGTTTCCGGCGAACTTGCTCTCGACCCATTGTAGAAGAATGGAAAAATTGGTATTTAGAAAAAAATTTAAAGTCTTGTGCATAGTAAATGATGAGAGAGTGTCAAATTCCGTTAAAATTAACTTACAGAATGGACGGAAATCAAAAATAGTAAGTTTAGGGTAGTAACGTGTAACAAAAAAAAAATAGGGTAGTAACATGCAAAACATGTATCTAAAAGGGTAGTAACGTGTAATTTCCCCCTTTTTTTAAATAACCCAAATTTCATTAATAAAGACTAATACAAGCAAATCATACATAAAGACAAAAAAATACTTTATAGTTTGTGTTCTAGGGTTTGTCGGGGGTAGTGTCGTCGCCGCCAAAGAAGAGCTCACAAGCAGGTGTATTATTTCGTCAGGTGTTCGGTGAAAGAGGTGAAAATGGGTGATAGGAGTTAAAAGTTGAATCGTGAAGGCTAGTTTTAGCCTTAGTAAATCTGATTTCGACGGCTGTTGGACTGGTTGGGGCGGCGAGACAGGAAGGACGTTAAGTTTCGGTGTGGCCTATTTCTCTCAACAGTGTCGGAGTTGGCGCCTCCATCGGGTTCTTGGGCGGTCCTGGTTTGAGGATCTCGGTCGTGCTGAGAAGAGGGCAACAATGTTCAGAGCTCCGGTGGGACCTGCTAGTATAGATCGCCGCTGAGTCGAAGCGGCAATTTCCGGCGGCGTTCACAACGGAGATCACTGGAGACGGCTTGTTACCCAAGGGTTACGGTGGTGGAGGCTTGTTGTATGGCGAAAAGGAGGTGTTAATCTGGGTCAAAGCAGTCAGATCTGGTGACCGGGAGACGGCTGTCAGGCGCGGTGGTGTTTGGAGACAACATCAAAGTGGTGGTGGACTGGTTTTTAGAGTTTTAGACTAGTCAAGGTTGTGAGATGGTAGATTTGGTGACCGGAAGTGGTTACGTTTCGTGGTGGTCCTCGGCAGCGGTTTTTTGGACTGGTGGTGTCATTTAGTCGGAGCTTCTAATGGGCCGATCAAGGTTGAGGGAAGAAGCCCAGAGAGGAGGACACACGTGTCTTGAGACCCGGCTCGAGTAGTATCTGACGTCAGGTGGGCTTGTGGGGTCGGTTGCTAAACCGCCAAAAGCTCAGAAGATGTCATAATAAGTCACTCACCCAAAGAGAGGTGTTTAGTTGTTATGGGCCAAATCAGGGGAATGGACCCAAACAAAAAAATTTGTGTTAACAGTATTAGTAATGACCTTAAGCAAATTTGGGGTATAGATCAGATTAGTACTTGTATTAGTTTGGCTTGTACTCTATTTGAAATATTTTTTTTAATGAATTTGGGTGCTACTGCACCATTGGTTAAAAAAAAAATCAGGCATGAAGACAGATATAACAACACTAGGAGTCTAGGACACAACACAACACTAGAAACTAAAAGATACAAGGAACTACATAAAAAGAATATTGGGAACATCATTAGTATTGTTATGCAAAAGATGTTTTTGACGTTTTTTGTTAATTGTTGGACTAATTAAAGACAAGTGATCCACATGACTCTTCGTGAGATACTTCTCGTGATGATGATCATAGATTGATATCTTCTTATTTGGAATATTCTCATATGAGAATTTAGAAAGACGTCCGACTCTTATTTTCTCAAAAACAATTTTTCTTTTCTCTGTAAAGCCAAAATGGTTAGATGCTCTGAAGACTTTCCTCCCTTGAGATGATCTTGAAAAGGTCGATTTAAATTTAAAAATTGATTCAACTTCCTTGACGTATGCATATATGGATGACATACGCCTTGCAAAATTAAATCTTCAACTATTCATCTTCTGAATTTCTTTAGGTTTCCTTGAAATTTGAGGATTACAAACTTCTCTCCTCAATGGCAGACTCATTGCTCTATTATAATTCTTCCCTTCTGTTTTGTTCGTCTTTTCTTTGAAGGATTCTTATAGCTTTCTCTAAATTAGTTCGAAGCGTTGTCTACACCACTTTTCACATCCCTCAAATTATGTTCTTGATTTTGTGGTTTTAGAGAGTCAAAGCTATTACTTGAATTGATCACAAAGACAAAAGAATGTAAGTTCTGATCTTCTTATTGTATTGTTCCAGTCTGACTTTTTACAAAACCAACACAAGAATTGAGATAGATCCGAGGATGCAATGGAGAAGCCAAGAACTCCTCATGTCCCTTGAATGAACACTAGATACACTATGACCTCTTCATCCACATTTATAACATTGAACCCATTGTTTTTTCTTTTTAAATTGGAGCTGCAATGTCTTTTCTTCATGGATGGGAATAAGAAAACTCAGTCGATCCACTGCCTTGAGATTATTGACATTCAAACCCGACAATACTTCTGTAATATGTTTATTTCCTATGACTTTGATTTCTTTGATAAGCTTAGTGCTTTTGAAATTTTGAGCTTTAGTGATGCCTTTAAGCTCAACAATTTTATCACTATTTTGAGCTTTGCTCTTGTCTGGAGCACAAATGGAGGACTCTATGTTGCAATTTGTCTTGTGCATATCTTCAAGCATTTTCAGTTGCATTTGAAGATCAAATTTTTCTCCTTCGATTCTTTTTATTTTTTCCTACATCTCTTGAATGAGAATACTTTGTTGGTTGAATTTGTCTTCTAATTATGCTCTAATTCCTTGGTCCAGTTTAATTCCTTTATTTTTTTCTTCAATTTTTTGTTCAAAGTTGGGAGAGAGTCCTATTCATTTTTCAAAATTTTAAATTCCTCCATTAATTCTTCATAGAGAAAGACTTGCATACAAATCATTTTTTGATCTTCTTGAGACACAGATTTATCATTCTCCAAAGAGGATGATAAATCTTGATGAATGAATTTTAGAAACTTCATGGTTATAATCTGACAAATAGAAGCTATAATAGACAAAACCAACAATACAACCAGAGAGAACCAAATTAGCACAAATAATAAGCAGAGACAATCTGAGCTTTAAATCAAAGGATAAGAACACATAGTCAATATAGCAAAACCAGAACCAATTGATGCTTGAGATAGCTCCAAACGAGAAAAGACCAGCCGACGAACGAATCGAGATTATCCAACCCAACGATTAAACCTTCTCTTCTTCTGATGATCGTCAACTGAGACTCGGATCAAGTCAAGCCATAAAATAAGAAATAAACCGATTTGAAAAGATAGAAGGCAACAAAACATGTAAAACACTAGAAAAAACCCAGAAAAAAAAATAGCTTTCAAAATTGATCTACAACAAAAAGAAACAAAAATAAAAAGGTTAAGGCGAGATTTGAGCCACCGTTAGTCCAAATCAGTTAAGAAGAAGATGAACCAACGGTGGCCTTAAACGACGCTCGAGAAAACTAGAATCCCTATTTTGAGAAAAGAAATGAGAGATAGTGAGTGATGCTTTCTTCTTTCTTTTCATATACAAGAATAATAAAACTTCTTTAGTAATAGATAGGGCAACAAGTATAATAATTAAGAAGTTATCACATAATCACATAGGTTATTTGGTAACACTTCTACTTACTTTCAAAAGCACTTAAAAGTAATTTTTGTTTGGAAATAAAAGTAAGAAAAAAAATATTTTTATATTAAGGGGTAATTACACGTTACTACCCTCTTAGATGCCGGTTTATCATGTTACTACCCTGTTAGATTTTTTTCCATCACGTTACTATCATGTTAGATTTTTTCCATCACGTTACTACCCTGTTAGATATTTTTCCATCAAGTTACTACCATGTCTTATCTGGTGTTTTTGGTGTAAGAGAACAAGGAGGGGAAAGAGCCTTTTATAGAGGCTGGTTGGACACTAGGCATTAAAAATCAAAGTTAATATGGGCCTTTTAATTCAGAATTAAATCTGAAAAACAACCCACTTAAATCAGGCTTTTAA
>JAYMTK010004565.1:0-11006 GCA_036897405.1 Pelargonium myrrhifolium | reverse complement strand
ATTTTCGTCTTTTCATCAACAAAACTGACGGAGTTATGACGAAGGGGTTTTTTGTCTCTATTTTGAAACTTCAGGGTGGTGAAAAATCTCATTCAAACTTAAGGGTAGGAAATCGTCACAAGCGAAACGTAGAGGGTAGGGAATCGTAATTTACCCAAAGGTATATTCATTTAAGGCCGGAATCTCTGTCACAAAGACATTAGTATTCAACTCAAGTTCACAAGCAAGGCTAAGATGCCGGTTGGGTGATGATAGAATTTAACATTTAACAGAGGTGGAATGCTACTACGAAACAAAGCGACGGTGAAAGCAGCATGTTAGGTGATGAGAAGTTTCACATTGAAAAAATATAAAAGGTGTGAGTCGAACCCTGCGCATAAGGTTGACCTTCTAGTATGGGAAAAGCCCAATGTATAAAACTTAACCTATGGCCCGATTGAGTAACCTCCCCTCGTGTTCTGTCATAAATGCAGAAGTACAAGCCTGCAGTGGCCAACGTGTAGAAGGAAAACCCCATACGCGCGAGGGGGAGTGTTGATTGTGTATGTGCCGAACCCATGATAAAAGAAAAATGTGAGACTCACGTGAGGAAGGAAAATCACATACACCCAATTGTGATCACGCTCATACAGTCATATCCAAGAAAATAATCATTGTGCGAGGAAAGTGTGCCAAATGCCAATACGAAGAATGATGATTTTTACGTTAGGTCCATGCATGTAAAGACATCACTATTCAGCATGAATTCAGGAGGAAGAAATCGTGGAATAAACAGATAAATCTTCAGATGTACATACGTTTGGGCAGATGACTGAACGAACACCTCTAAGAGCTTTCTTTAGAAATAATTTCTCACTTGCATCTCCGGTTAATGACTGCATAAATAAATAAACAATTTAGTCACCAGCTTTTTCTACAAATAATCAACAGAAATACATGGTAAAACAACTATACACACACCTCAACGTAAGTTCCAAATGCTTCCATAGCGGTTCGCTTATCCTTCACTAATGCTTTAATTCGGGCTCTTTTAACGATCAATGACAATATTATCATCTACATGAGCTAGAGATCACAAGGCTCAGAATTCACTGTAAGGCAATTACAAGTGGTATAAACTATATATATAGCAAGAGATGAATCAGATAGCATCTTACCAGTTCATAAGATATTTAGACCTAATGAATAAAGTAATTGACTGAGAGGACATTCAGTACCGAATATGTGCAAGCATGTCATAAGTAAAGCTTCCAGAAACATAAGATCATAACTGGTGCACAACTACGTGGAAGCGAATTGACCGAATGAAAGAACAAAGATCCATTGGAAGAATTAACGTTTCTTTTCTAATTTCTTAGTTAACATCTTAACTAACCAAGCCAAAATTCTGAAACTACCCCAATACTAATAGTCTAATACTGCCTAAAACATAAACCCCCCAAAAGGAAATAGCCCCAGAATGGCTCAGGACAACATATGTTACGGTGAAGCGATGAGTAATGTCTACGGGCCCATTTCGAATATACCAACTGAACTTCAGCTCATTCCGATAACGCCAATTTCTAGCCTAATACACTTGCATTGGTAATTATCACGTAGAACTTTGCCAATCTTTTAATTAGCAATCAATCATTTTTTTAACCTTTCTTAGTACGCAACTATGCATGACTTAGAGAAAAACAAAATTCAATTGTCACATCACACATGCATTGCACAAATAGCAGAAAAAGTGATTGTGGAGAAGGGTTTTGTAGTATGATAGATGTTTTACATGGAAAAATGTTAGTCAAGTGCATAAAAAACATACCTGCCCCATTTCACTGTCCCCATCAGTCACTAAAACTGCATCTCTATCATCTTCTTCTTCTGTTGTATAAACGGACATATTGAAGTTTCATATAGCCCTTAAAAGTAACCATAAAAAAACCATAAATTGCCACATCAGACTACCTGGAAAGTCACCCTCTTCTTCCTCGTTGGATTCATCTTCAGGGAGAAGTTCAGGCGCTCCATACCATCTCCTCAACTTGGGACCACCTACGAATGAAAATACGCCCCCAAACACAAAATTTAGAATATAAGGAAGCCTTAATTGGATACAAGTTCATGTTTACTGACAAACCAATCTACTATTTATATTTCATAAACAACAGAGGCAGGAATTTTAGAACCAAAGACATTGAGAACTGAAGAAGAAAAAAATCATCCCATTTTCTATATCGTTTCTCTGCCACCAAGTCAATTTGGTTGAATGATAAAATCCAAAATGTCTTCAAGTCCATTTTTTTCATTTGGTTGTACATCTGCACTTACAACACCCTTGCGTTTTCTGACAACACTAAATTTCAAGAATTCGGAACTGAAATCAAAACTCATATTCTGCCCAACGAAGAAAAACTGTCTCACATGGAAAAGAGAGCTTAATTGAGAAAACGACAATATGGGCATTGTCAAGAAAGCTATCTAATCATTGCCTTTTTTAAATAGTTTTTGTCACCATAGTCCATGAGCATACTTTTGGAACCAATCCTTCTGGCTTAAGTGCTAAACCTGCCCTTGTTCCATCATCCTATGGTCCATCACGTAATTTGATTACTTGGTAGCATCAAATATATCCATTTTGGCAATCCAAAAATAAAACATTCATTACAAGCTCACCACAATCATCACCATCATCATCATCATCAACAACAACAATCAACAATCAACCATTTCCCATACAAAGTACGTTTGCAGGCTAAGCGTACCATTCAACAAAACTCCTCGGGATCTAATATTCTCCTCCAACCCATCTTATCTAAGTTGGGCAGATTTTCTAACAAGGTCACTAATCTCCCTACGTCACACATCCCAAATCAAGTTAAATCGATTTTCCCTCGTCTTATTTTTAGTTTAAGCCACTCCAACTCCTACTTGAGTAGCTTCATTCATAATATTATGGTTCCTAGTGTTGCCACAAAAACACCTGCGCATTCACATCTCCAGTACCCCATTTTACGGCTTTGGAAACCAACATTCAATGTCGTACAACGTATACCCAACCTATCAAACTTTCCTAAGATTCTTTATCAAATAAATTCATTAACGCAAAACTAGAACTGGCAATTCGTGTCTCAACACATGACACAACACGAAATAAGCGTGCTTGGGCTCACTAATTTTGTAATCGTCTCATGTTCGTGTTGCGGTGTTGGACTACCCAACATTTTTAATAATTGTGTCATCTTCAAGTTGAGCCCCGAAAACACGCACAAACACTTAGGGGTTATAATAGTAAACTAACCCCAAATAAAACACTAGCTAGTGGAATTGTTTATATGATTTGTGTATGTTACGTTAGGGGTAATTACACTTAACTACCTGGTACCTAACGTCATTATCAATTCACTACCCTAAACTACTATTTTAACTATTCACTACCCTATACTTGCAAAAAATTCATCCGTCCAAATTTCTTCTAACTTCCGTCCCTTAACAGATGAAAAGACGAAAATGCCCCTAACTATTCACTACCTTGCACTTAACACTTGTGACAATTTACTATCCTACACTTTAACACTTCTGACAATTGACTACCCTTCACTTAACACTTCGACATTTTCGCCTTAGGGGCATTTTCGTCTTTATGTTAAATAGGTTGCAACAGTGATATTTAATTATGTCAAACATGTTGGTATTGTTGTGTCAACCCAACTCATTTGGTTAAATTTGTTGTGCTCGTGTTACGCGTTCATAAACATGTAAAATTCGAACACGACACGCACGAATCGCCAGCTCTAGACAATATTGAACAATCTCATTACTGATAACCCTCTTCTCCACAATCTCAATAACACAAAAATTCACAATTAGGTCACCACACAAAACAAATCACACATCCCTAACAGCACAACAAAACCACAAATCTCCAATATCGAAGTCATGATTTGGATACCTTCAATGTAATCAAGAATTTGATCCGCGAGGCTGATCTGCTTCTTCTTCTTCGCCGAGCAACGAACAGGAGTTCGCGTGCGGTCCAGATCGAAGACAAGAAAAGAACCGAAAGCTCTGCGTGAATTCGGAGAAGCAGTGCCGAGAAATGTGTACGGAAATGGAGTTGTTGCAGTTGAAGCCAAGGAATTTGCGATCGCCATTGATGGACACGCGCGGGCACGCGCTTCTTCTTCTTCTTCTCTTCTGGTCTTTTGGTTTTGGTCTGTCTCAGCCAACCGTTTTATTTCATTCCCGCGAAACTGGATAAACTATATTCTATAGATGTAACCTGCAATTACCTTTTTGCCCTTCCATTTTTCTTCATTACTTGTCAATTTGGACCCGAATTCATTTGAAACTCGATCCACGTTTTTAAGAGTCCAGACTATACAAAACAAGCTCAATCATTGATTGACAATCAACTTTAGGTATGATCGGATTTGACAAAATTGTACAAATTTGCACATTTTATACGGAAATTTGATCTGAAATTGCAATCTGTTCACTTTTTAGGTCGGATTTGAATTGGGTCTTTCAAATCCAACCCCAAATTATCGGCTCTCGTTTTGTTGCAACAAATTTGAGCAAACAAGGACGTTCTTGCGCATAGTTGATTCTATATCATAAATTTGACTTAGTTTGAGATATCACGTTAGAAGAACCTTAAATGTTGACGAAGTCCATTATTGTCACAAGGACGTTCTAGAGCATGGTAGATTCTTATTGTAGATTCTTGGTCAGGAATGAGTTTTTCCTTTGGAGTTTGGGTTCATTCGAGTTGATAGGGCGGGCCTTGGATTTTGTTTGTACAAATTTACCCGGTCTGTCCCAAAAAATAGTTTGGTACATTTTATGTGACAAGAACCCATAAAAATGCGGGGCAAAATTCTAACTCCAATCGAATAATTCCAAATTACTGGCTCGGGAGACCAAGTATCACGAATTTCACATCGATCCTTGTGTTCATACAGATTCGAACAAGGCTTAGCAAAGTCAGCCAAATATATTTGGAAATATAAATAAGAGTAATATGAGCATCAGTTAACTGATATACTTTACATCAGTTGCAACTTAAACTACGTAGTTTGAGTTTAAAAAACTAATAAAGTTACGACACCTCATTTAAAATCATGGATCTAAACGGATCGCACCTCATTGGCTTGGTTTAGAATGCAACTGATATAAAGTTATGTCAGTCAACTGACTTACAAATAAACACTTGGGACTATGATTTATAGGGCTGGGCATCAAACAGGGCGGACCGATTTTTCAGACCAAACCAGATTATACGGTCCAGACTGAACCCGGACTGAACTGTATTCGGTCAGGTCCTGTCCGGGCTCAGACCAATGCTCAGCCCTAATTAATGGAACTGCCTAAGAATGCTACAATCAAAAGAAACAAAAGCATAACTATTTCGAAAGTGTCGGTCTGTTTATTCTCGACAGCGATAGTCAAAATGTATTATTTACAATGTTAACCATCACAAAAACCCAGACCTTGAATCATGTAACTGTAAGCTTCTTACACTTGATGCAACAAGCTTCTTTGGCCCGAGATTCGGCGGAACCTGCGAATGCATCTCCGCAAGCTCTCTTACGCGTACCAAGATCGGCGCGGGGATTGGCATTGAGGCATGTTTCCGATGGTTTATCTACATTGATGAAATGCGGAAAGTTATATAAAAGTTGTACA
Organism: Pelargonium myrrhifolium; assembly: GCA_036897405.1. Taxonomy (NCBI): domain Eukaryota; kingdom Viridiplantae; phylum Streptophyta; class Magnoliopsida; order Geraniales; family Geraniaceae; genus Pelargonium; species Pelargonium myrrhifolium. The sequence continues at coordinate 5,336 of JAYMTK010004565.1, read as the reverse complement.
AGTGGTTTATCGATCCAAAAGCATCACAATTTTCTAATCCTCGGGTCAAACAAACCGGCCATTCGGGTAGGTTTGGAATGAACTTACCTGAAAATGGTCCAAAAGGGGTGCGGGTTTCGGGTTTTACGTGAAAAACGTGTTGGTTTGCCTTGACTGACATGATCTCAAAATTGATTGGGACTATTTTATGCAACCTCAACCCGCAAAAAATGCGAATTGGGTTTTGAGAGCCCTGCATGTTTGCTGGTTCGGGCCACATAAAATAGACCTAACTAATTTTGAGGTCGGGTTTGCCATGTAAAAAAACATGTCAGGTCAGGCAAATCTGCACTTGCATGTACATCTTCTATGCAAACTCCGCAACCCAAATTGCCAGCTCTAACCCTAACCCGATCCTCAAGAGGTACGGGTTCGTCATGTAAAATGTGCGGGTTGAGTGCGGGTGCCCTCCTTGACCTAAATATGTGGGTCGGGTATTGGGTTCAACTTCAAATGACTAGTAAATCAGAAATGTACACTACTACTTACCCCTTTATCTGGGGGTGTTTGTGCAAAACTAGCTTTCAACAGGTTCCTCCACTTATCCTGCAAAACAACAATAGTTATAGCGCGAGTGCTTCAATTTTACGAGTAGGATTCACGGCTTTCAATGAGCGTGTTTTAGATTGACAACACTACAAAACTTAATGGCGAAACTATCTGATTCATACCTTAAGATCAACAGAAGTGCGGTACGAATACGAGGCAAAGGCCACCCGTTTGATCTCCGACCACCTCCCTGCCCCATACCGAGATACACCCTCGACTAGTTTCATGACTTCAGAGAGAGTCCAAGCACGGTGATGTTTCCTTCTCATTCCGCCTTTTGCTGTTGGCACAGTTGCTATATTATTATCATCAGAAGTGTCCCCCGAGGAATCTACGTGTTTCAGCTCCACATTTTGCCCCAGCTCAATCTTGGCCAGGACTTTGTGCTGGTTGTTTTCTGGTTCCGCAATAATCTAGGAACAAAAATCAAAACCCCCATTACCAACAAAATACAGCACAGCTAATTTGCAAGAAATGCTATTAATAAAAAAAAACGGCGTGCAGCTTAAAGCTTATTCACATTCAAAACCAGACGAGCACATGTTCGCCAAACAAGAAAGCCATCATTGTCATCAGCGTAATGCTAACACAACGAGTATTTGTATAAAGAAGGTTAAAAGAACACCTATAAGGTTTAATTCAGCATAGTGACATGTACAGTTTTACACCTTAGTCGTGTCAGTTTAATTTAAAAATACTGTTTTATATCGCCTAAATTATGCAAATCATTTCAGTACTGCTTTATTTAACCATTAACGGTCACCCCTCCTATGAAATTGTTTAGTTGTTTACCATATAAATATTGGCTTCCACAAACACAAGTAAATTAACCATCGAGTGGGCAAGAAAACTTGCAAAGACGAGAAATTAGGTCATTAACCTCCTTAAGTTTGGAAATCATGGAGATTGATTGTAGGAAATTTAAATAATAAAGCGAATGAACTTGACAAATATATGAATTATCGGAGAAAATTTAAAGTCGGCCATACCGGCTGCTCAATCTGTTCAGAAGAATATCTCACTGTCATGACTTTGTCCTCGTTCTCATTAGCTGGTTGAGAGCTATGCACGCCTACAGCCTTCTTCACAAGTTTAGCAGCCACGCCAGTGCAACTTGGATGGAATCTCTACCGAATGAAATTCAAAGTATATCAAACCATAACCAATCGGTGCCCAACCAACAAGAGCAATGAAAAATTAAATAAAAGGAGAACACGTATATAGAAAGTATGATGTTTCATTTGACTGCTACTAGGAAGGTAATTGTGAAGAAGAAAAAGAATAAAAATGTTCCACACGTAAGAAGCAGAAATTAAACTTGATAACTCGTAGAATAAGAGTTGTACATACCATGAGGGCCATGACATTTTTCCTAGGACGGCTTCTTCGAATCCGAGAAACACACGGAATCTGAACACCAGATCCTCCAAGAGAATCTAGCCTGGTTATAATAGCCCTTCCATCAGAAGAGATATTTCTAACTGGCCTGATAGAAGATCTTGGAGAGACTTGTCCCAGTACAGAACACTTAGATGTAGTAAGTAACCTTCCACTATGCTCTACAGAATCTACTTCAGAAAGTTCTTCAATATATCTCCTTGTTGGCTTCCGAACTCTTTTTGTAGTTACCTGTTCATTTTGGACATCTTCACCTTTACAATCATATTCCACACTATAGTTCCTCAATCTTTTAGCGGCAACAACTTGATGATCTTCCATCTGGCCGCTATGACTAATGGGTGAATCCTTGCAGTAGTCATTTATTGCCCCAGCTACAGGATCCACGGTACAACTACCATTCATGTTCTTACAACTATCTTCACCTTTCCTCACCAATTTGTTGTCTTTAATGATGAACGTTGTGGTTGAAACATCGCATGAATTGGTTAATCCCATGGCTATTCTCCTCTTAAGCCACATCTTGTCCTTTACAGTAGTTTCCCGCCCAAAAGTAGCTCTAAAAGTATCATGAAGTTCTCTAATTGAAAGGTTGTCCAAGCATATTTCCCCCTTTAACTTCGAAAAATCAGGCTTTGAACTACGACAATCAGCAGATGGAGATGATTCACATTCAACTGGTTCATTTGGAGGGTTTGAGCATTCCCCGTGACTGCCAGATTGATTAATATGGCTGTCACCAACATTTGGTGACAGTGAAGGAAGAGTTTCCTGCAAGGTAATTATAGATTGGAGCTTCTCATCAATAACAGGTATATTATCAAGCTGGTCAGAACACTGGCTGTCTACATGCATATACGCAGAAGAATGATCAGGAGATCCACATGCTAAGCGGAGCCTTTCTTCTTGTTTGACCTTTTGCAACATCTCCTCGATGTACTACACATGCATTTTAAAGCGATGGAGGGATCGGAGATAATTAATATCTAAATGAGCTTTAATTGCGTATTTTTCAGAACAAAAGCATGAATAGATGATACTACATGCCAAAGATACGGGCAACCACTTGGAGAAAATATGTAACAAATACATACTACAAGAGTACAGAGCAACAGATCTTAAGTTGAAAAAATCTTGGTATAACCTTTAAACACAAGTAAAATAGATACTCGTCGCTTAGTTTTAGATTTTGCTCGACACTTTTTCCTTCCCTTCAGATGCCAAATTCATACAAAACAATGGTAAATATCTAAGCTTATCTAATTATCAACCTGCTAAGCTTCCTCTATTATAATATTGCAACTGCTTTTTTCCCATAACTTAGAAGCCTCCTAGCAGCAAACTATGACGTATTAAACTACAAATTAGAAATTACTTCTGTAGTAATTGTCCCTAAAATAGGAAGATTTCAAAGTTTTTAATTCCATTAATACTTCAATTGTCACATTTATAATCACTCGAAAGGACTATTCAAAAAAAAAAAAAAAAAATCCTCACCTTGACACCACGGGATTTCAACAATTAAAAAAATGAAGCTGAAGATGCATGACCAAAAAAAATAACTGTAAACCACAATTCCCTAGCAGCTCATCCACAGTGAAGGATAGATCTCTTAACAGAGTAACTAGAGCGACGATGTATTCTCTTTTTGAACATAGAAAAACACACTAATAAACTGTAAATTGACTCCATCAATGTGTTTTTATAACACTATAACAATAGTAGACAACATGTCAGCAGCTACAGAAATGGAAAATTATTTATAACATGTCATTATGGTGGAGAAAGTACCAGTAGTAGCAAAAGTAGTAATAAAAAGCAACTGAGCCAGATCTACAAAATATTGCAAAAAAATAAAATGAAACCGTGTCGTGAGAGAGCAAGGTACTACCTCAAGCCTTGCATTTAAGTTTTCTGCATCCAGTTCTATGTTCTCTGATTGTGACAAACCTGCCATATCTTACTCGATCAGATGTGAAAATATGTGAGCCAACATAAAAAAATAGCAAAACTGAGACTAAAATACATGCCAACCAGTGACGACTCAAGATACTAGCAAAGCAAAACTATGAAAGCATACCAAATAGGTTCCCAACAACAAAACAGCTAAAATCTCGTAGAGGTCTCATTATGTTCAACAAAATTTATTGAATGAATAAAAAATCACAAAACCAAAGAAACATAAAAAGCTTAGCCCAATCATTTTGTTTACACAGCAGAGAACATAAAGATTAGACAAGTCCTCTCACAGTCAAAGCATTTGAAAACTGAAATGAACATAAACGAAACCTCACACTTGTTACGAAGCAAATTAAATAACTGCACATCCCAACTTAGCCTCTCAGGTTTACAAAAACAAACCTTCTGGGCTTTCCAATTGAGACTTGCCAGAGGAAGACACTTCATTGGAAATACATTGTACAGTTTGTCCAGAGTCTGCAACAATATGCATTCCACTCTTGTCATTCTCTAGCAAATCGACAACCTCCATAACTTCTTCATCTGTTGCAGGCACTAACCTCCCATCTCCTTCAACCTAAATCAGTTAAAATATTACAAATTTAAACCCAAATGGTATAACCATTTATCAAGAGGAGCTCAGTTAAGATTTCTCTACATTCAACAACCACGACTTACACTTTAACCCCAAGAAAGTTCAAATGCTATCATAGGTGATGAACATTACATAACATAGGTCAGCATCAACTTACCCGAACAAGCTTGTACACAACTGGGTCTGCAATCTGCTTGGGTGAAGTGGTGATGGAGTTAGTTTTCTCAACCCCAGTTTCCTCAAACTTCCCTTCCTCATTCCCCTCAACTCCAACCACTGTTTCCATGGAAAATCCACCACATGCAACTCAAATACACTAACTGAAAACCCAACAACAATATTAAAAAAAAAAAGTAGAAAAAAAGTCAATTACTTTCTCTTTTCAGAACTCAATCTCATGCAACTAAAAATTACAGCTCCAAGTTCATAAGCATTTCAAAAACTTCAGAGATGCTTTCAGTTTTACAAATACCACTTCACAGTTCACACAACACAATTTTCTAATTGAAATAGTCAAGAAACTAACCCGGAACTATATAATCAGACCAAAAATACTGAAAATAACTTCAATTTCAAGCAATAAACTATACAGCTGACCAAAATTAAATTGCCTCTAAATGCTTCAAATTTCTCCAAATCAACGACTAAAAAGCCTAAAACCAAAAATTAACCAACAAATTCACATTTCAAGCTAAAATCATGAACACAAAATGAAATTGGAGTAAATTCATGAACTCTTCAAAAATGCTTCCAATTTTACACTTCACAGTTCACACAACACAATTTTCTAATGGTA
>JAYMTK010004564.1:0-11006 GCA_036897405.1 Pelargonium myrrhifolium | reverse complement strand
ATACCGTGACATGCTCCCACGTCCTGCTTCCGGCTTTTGTCCGATTACCCACATGCCTCGTCTCACGTACCCCAGTCCCCCAACCCACAGTTTTCCTCCATACGTACCCTCTTTCTCGTCCCTCTACCCCAAACAAGTCACCTCCTTTCCAGAGAACACCGTCCACCAAACCTTCCCTGTACCCTCCTCAATTTCTTTCTCCTTCATCCATGAGCCGATATCCACCCCCAACCCTTCTTCTTATAGAGTCCTTCCACCCCTCAATCCACCATTCCCACCTGCATCTTTCTCCACCAGTCTCTTCCCTTAACACCTCCCAAGGTGATAACCTAACCCCCAAAATTCATCTCCCTTCCACCATTGGCCCGTGACCTCCCTTTCGGGCCCACCCATCCTTCACGGGAACCATAGCAGGAACCCTAGCCCCGCTTCCCAAAACCCTAAACATTCTTATACTTTCCTATACCCAACACCCCCAAAACATTATTTTAAATCCAAATCCATTGTAAAATGAATGTTTCATATATTTTATTTTATTTAAATTAAATTATTTTTTTTGCCTAAGTAATTAATTTTTATTATAAATTGGTTAATGACATAGCATTGTCCTAATTTGTCATATTAATATATGATAAACAAATATATACGAAAGTAAAGATTTAAAACAAAGAGTTATTTGACTTGCGCTAATCGTCAATGTTGTAACACCGTATTAATATTATAGATCCAATCCATCGTTTTATTCTCATATTCATTAAAATTGGTATGAGTAAAATTGAAACATGTTGTCATGATTTTATTAATATAGTTCAACTCTCTCATTTGATGCTACCTCCTCTTTTGAAGAATGACGCAACAATAGTCTCATCTCATATTTTCTTGTATTTTCATTTTGCTAGCATGTTTGTCTTTTTTGGGCTCTTTGTCCTTTTATTTTTACTTTTGGAGTTCTATAAGAAAAATATCGTTTGCCCATAAAAAAAATAACAATTTTTTCCAAAATCAAGGCAACAATTTTAGAAGAAAAAACATTATCTCAACTATAATTTATTTGCTTACACTCTAGGCCACTAAATCATAGCCAATAAAATGATTACAGATATCAATTCACACTCATATTTATTCTAATAAATTTTTAAACACGAAAAAAATTCATTTTATTTTGTATCATGCTGAGATTCCGAACATTTTTTTTTTCCAAGAGACAATTATATATCCACATTCATGAATTATGATTTACTTCCATTTCAAATTCAGTAACGTGCAAAAACAAAAAGAAACACTGTGTACTACTAGTCCTCACTCCTCATCAGTCCCTTTCTTCAACCTTATCTCTCTCTCTCTGCTCTGCTCTGCACAATTTGCAATTCAGTCATGGCAGACTCAAAACCTTCGCTTTCCATCGACCCAAACTCCGGTTTCTGCCCGCAAACCCGAACCTTCCACAGCCTCCGACCACCCGTCTCCCTCCCGCCTCCTTCCGAGCCTCTCTCCGCGACCCGCTACTGCTTCTCCCTCCTCCAATCCTCCTCCTCTCCGCCGGAAACCACCGACTTCATCACCGACGCCTCCTCCGGCAACCGCCTCACCTACTCCGCCTTCATTTCTCAGACACACTCTCTAGCCCTCCATCTCCGGACTGCCTATTCTCTCTCAAAAGGCGACACGGCCTTCATCCTCTGTCCTCCTTCGCTCCACGTCCCTGTCCTCTACTTCTCGCTCCTCTCAATCGGCGTCGTCATTTCACCGGCGAATCCGCTCAGCTCCGACTCCGAGGTGGCTCACCAGGTCAACCTCAGCCGCCCCTCCATCGCCTTCACCACCTCCCAAACCGCCCACAAAGTCCCCAAACTACCGCTCGGAGCGATTCTCGTCGACTCGCCCGAGTTCGCATCCATGCTCGCTCACAAACCCGCGACAGAGCTCGTCGAAATTGAGGTAAACCAGTCCGACCCGGCTGCGATTATGTACTCGTCGGGGACGACGGGTCGGGTCAAGGGCGTGTTGTTGACTCACCGGAATATCATCGCGCTGATCGCTGGGTTTTATCATCTGAAGACAGAGCCGGATCAGGCGGAGCCGGAGCCCCACCCGGTGTCTCTGCTCACAATTCCATTGTTTCACGTTTTTGGGTTCTTTATGCTGGTGAGGGCGGCGGCTTTGGGGGAATCGCTGGTTCTGATGGAAAGGTTTGATTTTGAGGGGATGCTGAGGATTGTGGAGAGGTACAAAATCACCTACATGCCTGTGTCGCCGCCGCTGGTGGTGGCGCTGCTCAAGTCGGAGGTAGTGGACAAGTACGATCTCAGCTCACTCCAGTTTCTCGGCTGCGGAGGAGCGCCGCTCGGTAAGGATGTTTCCGAGCGGTTCAGGGAAAAATTCCCCAATGTAGATATTGGGCAGGTGAGTTGACTCAAATTTTAGCTCTTGAGACTCTCGGCCAATTAATCATGGCCGATAAGGTGATGACACCTCACCAATTAAAACTGTTACCGCCAATGAATTTGTGTCTTGGCTGAGATTCGGGCACTCTTACAAGTATTGATTTTGATTTTCTTCACAATGTTGTTGTGTGATAGGGGTATGGCTTGACTGAGACTTGTGGAGGCGCAACGAGGATGATTGGACCCGAAGAAGCTAAGCAATTTGGCTCTACCGGTCGTCTAGCTGAGAATATGGAAGCCAAGATTGTTGATCCTGAAACTGGAGAGGCCTTGCCTCCGGGCCAAAGGGGAGAGCTATGGCTCCGAGGGCCAACCATCATGAAAGGTCACAATTCTAATCCCATGTACTTATGACTTATGCGACTTATGCGTTAACTAGACAGTTCATTTGAGATATTGAATTGTGTTATTGAGTGTAGGCTATGTTGGAGATGAGAAAGCAACAGCAGAAACCTTGGATTCGGAGGGATGGTTAAAGACGGGGGATCTTTGTTATTTCGACTCTCAAGGGTTCCTCTATATTGTCGATAGGCTGAAGGAGTTGATAAAATACAAGGCTTATCAGGTGATTGAAACTGTTGAACCATTACAATCATGCGGCAAAATTGTTGAAAATGAAATGCCTACTTATTGTATCTGGAACATGTATATTGCAGGTTCCTCCAGCTGAGTTGGAACACTTGCTTCAATCACATCCTGAAATCGCTGATGCTGCTGTGATCCCGTATGTATCATATAAGTTCCATTTTCTCATTTGAAAGCTAAACATGTCTGTGTATGCGTGTGTTTTTTTAATAGCAACTGCTTATTGCAAATAACTCACTAGAAACCAGTATTTTATTGTTCAAGTACTTTCTTTCTTTTGCGTGTAAAGATGTTATAGCCCATTTTAAGAACTTAGGGATGTCAAGACTCATGAGCATAATGATCTTTAAGGTAACATGATATTACTAGAAAGAAACGATGGTTTTTGGAGCAAAGGAGGATCTTCAAGGAAATGGAAAAATGGAAGATTTGGGGTAGTAGTAAGGATAGGGTAAATGGATTTATAGTAGAAAGATCAAAAGGTGATAACGGAAAGAGAAGCCTGTAACTCTAGTAGCAATACAAACCATGATGGTGCAAAAGGTGAAGTGCACTATTAGGGAGAGCCGGGAGTGGTTACCTATTGGTGAGCCTGTAGGAGAGGGATGGCAGGAGTTTGATCCTCGAGGAAGTTTCCAAAGGAGAGAGTTGAGGATTGAAAAGATTATACATAATAACGGAATTTCAGTGGTCATTGGGGAAAGGAGCAAATAGCGCGAGGAAGTTATCTGTTCAAGGTTTCCGAGCGTATTATTACATTATACCTGGAATGTCATTTCATTTCGTGAACATTCATTTTCCTTATAGCTACCACATTACCAGTTATCTCTGTCTCATCTCTGTTGTTTGGGTGTAGCTTCCCTGACGAGGAAGCGGGGGAGATTCCCATGGCTTTTGTGGTGAGAAAACCCGGAAGCAATATTACAGCAGCTCAGGTCATGGACTTTACTGCAAAGCAGGTATGGTTCTCAATACCTATAGATCATCTCTCTTTCTTTTTTTTCCTAATAAGAACTTGCTATTGAATGATTTTGCAATTTATAAAACATGGTTACACAGCAATATTCACTCACATTTGTTTCACTCACCATTTTATGCATTTTCTCTGATAAACATATACTTCATGCAAACTAACTTTCTAGAAGAGGAAAAAGAAAACTCATTTCGAGACAAAAATTCAAGAAAAACAGGACACTCATTTTGGGATGGAGAGAGTAATATAGAAGGGCATTTGTAGTTTCTACGTCTCATATTTGAACGTAGACTATGCTTATCAACTCAAAATACGTTCGTGCATCATTAGTTTGCTATTTCCATTTGCTTCCTTACACATCAAACTTAGTACTCGTAGTCCCTTGCCTAAATGCACGTTTTTGCTGGCATATTCGAGTTTTAACAATTGGGCTTTCAGGGTCTTACATTAGATTTGGTTCATTGATTCGTACAGGTTGCACCATACAAGAAGGTACGACGTGTAGCTTTTATCAATGCTATTCCAAAGTCTCCTGCCGGAAAGATTTTGAGGCGAGAGTTGGTCGCTCATGCGGTCTCTGGTGGTTCGAGCAAATTATGATCCGTAGACTCAATCAAACAAAATGTAGCAAGTGCAACAGGTCTAGTTCTTGCATTCTTTTTCATCTCCGGAAATCATTATTGGCGATAATGATTTATCAATATGAGAATTATCAATCCTTTTCTCATACTGTGGTTTTGGAGGTAATAATAATTTCTTGATAGGATTGCTGTAATTAACATTTTCAACTATCATCATTTATTAGATGATTTTGTAAATCAATTACAGAAGATCAGAACTCGTACACTTAAATTAATAAGCAAATGCTGCCATGGATTACAAAACCTCTGGTTAATTTCATCTTTTTTGTCAACTTTGAATAAGTCTATTAAAAATAAGGGATAATTATATCTATGAACTAGTTTTTTAGCCAGCGATGCTCAGGTTTTGTTTTGTTTATCAAATTTAGTTATCCTAGAATACAATTGTGCTAGAAATTAGTATGCAAATTTTGTCACTAATGTGATTCTACTCAACTCTTTTGTACTAAAACAAAATTTTAACTTGAATCACCTTTTTTTTTTTTTTTTTTGGAAATAACAACTTGATCCACTTTTAAATAAAATAAAGAATTAATGGCCAAAATAGTTCCCAAAATTTTTAAAAATCACCATTTTACTTCTCCAACTTAAAAAAGAAGGCTAAATTAGTACTTAAACTTGATTTAATATAAGTACTTTAATAAAAATATTTATAATTTTATGAAAAATGAATAATTAGTAATATATAATGATATATATTTTATTAAATAAAAATAATATATATATCTATTATAAATTTAAATAACTAAATATCAAAATAATATTTTTAAATTTTAAATAATTTAGTTAGATAACTAACTTATCTTTACTATAACTAATATTTAATTTAAATAAACTTAATATCTATATGTTTATTATATTAATTAATTAGTTGATAAATTTTAGTTAGAAATGACATGTGGCACACAATTAGGAAATTGGAATTGACACATGTCAGTCAATTAAGAGCTCAATCAAAAATATTAGATGACACATGTCGTTCAAATAGATAGAGACTTCTCTTTATAATATATATATTAGATTATTTTGTCTCAAAACGTGTGACCACATTTTTTTTCTTAATAATATTTTACTACGCACTTATGATATCCAAAAATAAATAAATAATAATAATAATAATAATTCATTTTTTCCACACCATTTATACTTCATATGATTTCACTTCATTCGTAAATCGTTGATATGAATTCATTCTTTTCAATCACATTTGTTTTGCACTAGTTATTCTCTGATGTCAAATATAATATACGAATCTAAAATATTACAAATATTCATTCGCCATTAAAATTGATGATTTACAAATTGAGTGAGAACATATGATGTTTTAGGACATCATACCTCTAAATAAATGCTATAATTTTCCTATAAATTCATATTTCTCCATCTTTCCAGTTTCTATCTATGATTTTGGATTCATATAGGATATTTATAACATCAAAGAATGAATTTCTCCACTAAAATTGATGATTTGCAAATGAAAAAAAAAATGTAGTCATTTTTGTATTGTAAATGTTATGCTCATAAGTGGATAGTAATCATAATTATTTTCAGAATGAAATCTCCTTTTAGATTTTTAAGTCCCAAAATTTAAATGATAATTATCTTTAAAATAAAATAGAATCTAAAAACGGTCAATTGTAGTGTATGGAAATATAATCCTCGTTGGTCAGTATTTACTTTCTCAAAAAAGTATTGTCTCGTAACATGTGTTCACTATTTCAGATTACTTAAATATGCCTTAATTATATTATTATTCTACATAACTTGTTATCATATATTATAACAAGATCGTGTGGAAAAAATAATAGGAGAGTCTATTTGTAGAGTAATATGAACATCAGTTGACTAATGTACCTTTATGATGACACCTCATTTAAAATTATGAATTTGGACGGGTCGCTCCGCTTCCACAAATTCACTTGGGTGGGTATAAGTGAAATTTAATGAGGTGTCATCACCTCATGGCTTGATTAAGTTCCAACCGATACACATTTTACTCGTATTTGTAACTCATTTGTCATTAAAAAATTTATAAATAAACAAGTGCAAACTAAATTTAAGACGAGGGAGTACTTTTTAATAATTGATAGTATTGTTCAATCACTATCCAACTTTGTAACAATCTATCTACAAGTAGGCTACTTTTGCCACACACTACAAACAATCAGGCCACACTACAACTCATATAATCACAATTTATTCACTAATTTAATACTACATAAATACGTGCAAACTAAATTTAAGACAAATATTTAATTGTATTGTTCAATCAGTGTCCACTCCAACTTTGTAACAATCTACAAGTAGGTTACTTTTGCCATACACTATGAACAATCACAATCATTGAATAATTTGACTTCTTCAAAACCAAATAAATAAATTAATATGTTTCAAAAAAAGATACTGTACTAGACAATTTCAGAGTTTTCTAGATGAAAAGTGATGTAAACCCAACTCTCATTTGTTCTTATGGCTGTTGCTGTGCTGTGCCACTCCAACTCACTTCTTCAAGTTCAAATCTCTGGAGAGAGTACTAAGAGATATAAAAAGAAATGTTTTTCATTCCCCTCTTTACCTTCTTCATCAACAACCTATATAATCAACCGAAATAATTCTATGCAGATCAAAAATAGTAAACGTAACTTACCTATATATGTTGTTTACATGCCTCATGGTCGCAATCTGGTTGGTCTGTCTTTTTTATCAGGCAGTGGCTCTCTATAACTTGGTGGGGAAGCTCTTACACAGTCAAAGATCAGCCACAGGGTCCTGATTTTTCTTCTTCTCAAGTTCTTGGCTGTGACAAATTGCCATGTTGTAGCTCTCCTGCAAACCCTGTTTTCAGTTCCACAACATGCATATACTAATAAATATGGATGTAGCATTGTTTTGTTTTCTAAATGGATTTCAACTATCACAGACAGGAGGCCTCTATTGTTGAGTTGAGCTTGTTGGTATATTTGACCTAGAGCTCAAGGTCTCGCACCAGTTACTTGCAATGCATTGTTCCAATACTCTCCCTATCACCAACTGTTTCAATGTCCCAATACCATAAGAGACTAGTCATTTTGGGTAAACATTATGCAAATTACGTTAACTTTCTGATATGCAATACTAATGTTTTTTAACTGATGTTTTTATGACTTGAAAGGAAAAAGTTATTCCACAACTCAATTGTGGTATGATAAAATTACTCGTCCCCCGTCACATTTGCTTTGCAAATAGTTACAAGTCCATGTACCAACCTCTAGGCTCTAGCAGAGTTTGATCATTTCCTAATTCACCTATCATCTAGTAGAAAAAGGTAAAACATTTACTAAAGACGGAAACAAGGCTCTAAAGAGGTTTCTTTCTTCAAATTCAAAAGTAAAGATTTAAAACATTATGCAAATTTGTCCAACAAAATGCCCTCAAATTTGTAGAGTGGGGAATCTCATCCAAATAAACAAAACTGAACAATCAGTCATATGTTATTGGGCATTGACATGCATTATTAAAGTACAAAACAGTGGGTTTGATCCAATTCTGGAATAAGATTTCCCACAAGTATATATTTCATCATATGCAGCAACTTGGATCTGATAATATTAGAACTTTTACACAAGACAACTGCAAAAATAGAATATTAATCATTTTGATCAAGAAATAATATTCAATTTCCTATGAGTGACACTGATTTCCACTAGTGCAATAAAATGATTTCCGGATGGGAAGGCCTACTTGGGCATACACCACCACAGCTTATCAGTCTTTACAGCTTACCGGTCGTCTTTGGAATGGAAGGAGGAAAGGTAGGCATGAAATCTTTGGATTTGGGAAGAGGCACCTCTCGAAACCAATCATGATCAAGAGCATCTTCAGCAGATATTCTCTTCTCAGGGTCATATGTTAGAAGCTTTTTCAGCAAGTCAAATCCAGATTCAGACAGAACTGGAGATCCAGTGAAAGATGTGGCAGGAAATTTCTTGCGCAATTGATTATATGGTTGCTTGGCCTTGAAGTTTACTCTCACTCCTCCTGGCCCTGGCAGTTCAGAATATCCAGGCCAATTTGACTCGTTTGGCGTGCCAAGAACTTCAAAAATCTTGTCAAGCTGACCCACTTCCGTCTCTCCTGCAAATAGTGGTTTCTTGGCTAAAAGTTCAGCCATAATACAGCCCACCGACCACATGTCAATTGCCGTTGAATATTGTTTAGTTCCTAGCAGAAGTTCAGGTGCCCTATACCACAGAGTAACAACAAGAGAAGTAAATGGCTTCAAAGGGCTCCCATACTGCCGAGCCATTCCCAAGTCACAAATCTTCAACTCGCCCTTGTTGTTCAAAAGAAGATTTGATGTCTTCAAATCTCTATGAAGCACCCAATTATCATGAAGATACTTGACACCCTCTAGCAGCTGCAGCATCAGGCACTTGACTTCACTTATGCTAAAAGGATGCTGCATCTTCTCCATCAGCCCCTTGAGGTCGTGCTCCATGTACTCCATAACCATGAAGACACTATCCAGGTCACCCATAACAACTACTTTAACATTCACAATTGAAGGGTGTTGAATAGACAAAAGAATGTTTATTTCCCTTAAAGCAGACAAAGGGAACCCAACATCTCTTTCTACGTCCATCTTCACTTTCTTCAAAGCCACAATTTCCCCAGTCTTCTTATCCCTTGCTCTATATACAACACCATAAGATCCTTCACTTATTCTATTAAGCTTCTCATACTCAAACACATTTCTGCAACCCTGAAGCATGTTTATGTTTCTTCTAACAGGTTCCTTGGTCATTTGAAAGTCAACATCATCCTCAGAATCTGAATTCAACTGGCTAGCCCCAACATCTTTGTCATGTTTCTCATCAATATCCATAGAATCATCATCAAAAGAATCATTTTCTGAACAATCATCTCTACTATTAGGCCCAACAAAACGACCATCATCAGACACAGATGATCCACGGTTGACCCGTTCTGAACCTTCTCCAAGAAACTCCCCACTCTCAGGACTTGACCTCACTGAGTCCACTACTAAATTTGCAGGACTCATTGGAGAATCACAAGCTGATGCCCATCTTGACATGGAAATGTTCCGAGTCGGGAAACAATCTTCCTTTTCCATCTGACCTCCTTTTTGGTTATCACCCTCATTATGTTCGAAAGGCAATGGAGATAAAGTAGCAGGAAACCCAGATACATCAGTACCCCCAAATCCACGCCCTGCAGGAGCCTTCCCCAACAGATCTTCCAATCCCTGAACCATGGGACTCTTAGATTCAGATCCATCTGAACTACCTTCGGAAACCTGAATAGATAGTCTTGGAGGAGACGGTAAAGGCGAAGACAGTGCAACAGTCATTACAACTATATTCTTAGATGAAACCCTCACTTCCTTCTCCTTTTTGTCCCATACAATGGGAGAAAACTTTTTCTTCTTCTGAGGCGACTCAGCCCCATCTTCAGATGCTGAGATTTCCCTACCCGTAAGCCCCAACACAGAGACTGGAGCATCATAAAACTCAATTCCACTCGAGAACACACCCAGCTCCTTTTTGGTTCCTCCAAACCCATCTTGCTTGCTTCTGGAATTCCAAAATTTTGAGGAGTTTCTTGGCTCTACATCACGGCAGAGTCTCACTTGTGCATCACGACCACCATTCCTGTATTGGGAGTTTCCTTTTCTGGAGTAACCATCAAAAACCCTTCTCTTTGAAACACGGTACTGCCCTGCCGCCATATTATTCACAACTTTCTTTGTCAAAGAATCCAAAACTCAGAAGAAGGAAAAAAAAACACAAACAAAACCCTAAACAGACCCAATCAACCCAAACTTCTAAAACACTAAAACCTCCCACAAAAAATCAACAATTCCCAATCTTTCTAAAAACCCAACAATTCAACTGCGTTTTCCCACTTTATCAAACCCTAATCAACCAAGTGAATCGATTTCCCCCTCTTTGTGTTCAGATAAACCCTAAATTCATATCAATTAATAGAAACCGCGACAAGTAAAGAGAACAAATAGCATACAATATTCAATTTTATGAAACAAAAACGCAAAGAGAAAGAGATAGGCGACTGAAACAGGAATCAATCAGAAGAGAGTGATAAGAAAGTCAGGAAGTGGAGTTCGGATGCGGAGGCCTTGAAATCAGAGGCAGTGGAAGATCTTACCAGCAAAGCGAAGCAATGAATCCAGACGAGAAAAGAGAGAGAGCGCCGAGACCTCTCTTCGTATTCGTTTGGTCGGCTATTTGTGATTCTTTTCTACGCGTGAAGACTAAGGACGGTGTGTTTATTTATATACTAGTACAATTTTATTTTATTTTATTTTCAATATTTAAAACTTAAATTTAGTTGCCTTTTTTTAAA
>JAYMTK010004563.1:0-11007 GCA_036897405.1 Pelargonium myrrhifolium | reverse complement strand
GTATCTATTTGTATAAAGTTTGATCAATTGGGCCTAATTGTACATTTGGTGAAAGTTCATGTATCAATTTGTATAAAGTTTGATCAATTGGGCCTATTTGTACATTTGGTGAAAGTTCATGTATTAAAACTGGTGATGTCTCCTAAGAAAAATATAAAAAAGAAACTTTAATCTCACAAGTTAAATGCATTGTCAGCCCTAATTGAAGCTTATAAATACCATTTTTACTGTAAATTTGTGTACGATTTGTTAAGATGAATTCACCAACAAATTTTTTTCATATGTAGTTTATTTTCAATATCTTTATATTTGTTGTTCTAATTTATATTTCTCATGATATCTTTTTTCTTAGTATGCATACAAAATTGTAGTAAGTGACTGAATATTGATAATTTGATTTAATGATGTGGACAATAATATACAGATAAATTATTCACATTCAACGTTAATACTCATTAGTTTGGAGTATTAAATGCAAATAATTTTACTGATCAATGTCTTTTAACTTCATTAATTTAGTTTAAACATATTAAAATCTATTGTAAATATTTATAGTATGTGCAACGCACGGGGCTTAAACTAGTTTATACAGTTAGCAATACTACTTCTTGGGAACTACTTCCTGGCATCCCAGGATATGTTAAGTATGTTGAATAATAAAATTGATTTGGGTTTTAACCCAATATTGATTTGGATTTTAACCCAATATTGATTTGGATTTTAACCCAATATAGATTTGGGTTTGTCATATTAGTATTGGGCTTCTTTTGTAGTAAGTTCTCTAGAATAATCTTGATGTGTCTTGTATTTTTATAAGAGAGTAAAAATTCTAGAGAATTCTTGTAATTGCCAGGTAGCTTAGAGAGTTCCCTAGAATAGTTGTCTAGAGATCTCCATTAAGTAATATAAATAGGGATGTACTCTAAACAATTTGTATCATGCCAAAAAAAAGTTGTGTCTTGCATCAAAATCCTCTTACCTCTCTTGTTTTCATCCCAACAAAGTATTGGTTTGCTTTTCTAGGACTTCAGCTCATATGATTATGCATAGAATATATTATAATCAATAGTCCAATTTTAAGATTAGTAATTAAAATGACAAACAATTTGCAAGAATGAGAAATAATAATAATCTTTTAAATGATACAAAACAAACATCTTATGACCAACCCCACAAATTTAAATGAACTGATTCAGTGATTCTTACAAGAGGATTTACATACATGTAACTGAGGGTCCAAAAGCGACTACACAAGCCCCGATTAATGTTAAAGGTCAATTATCTGCAAGGAAAATCAATAGGGTATTGGTTGCAACTTTCTACAAAACATGTGTTTGAATACTCTTCACTTGAATTTGATAGGCCAAAATAAGACGGAATGTAATGATAATTTAAAAATATCGATTCCATGAACACTACTGAGAAACCAAATAAAACCAAGTGTTTTTATATGATTAATTCGGGAAAAATATAATGAATAGCCAAGAAAGAAGCGAATAATTGGAAATGTAAATCAGTTGAGTCTTAACTCCAATTTAGCGATTAAATCAGCAAGATTCCAACCTTTATTATTCGATTCTTCCAAATTAAACGAGGGTGACAATAAATCTCAAGACTATCAAATATCAAATAGATTTTCAAGATATACGTTCAGAACACATAATTTAGACGACTACCTAGAGATGAAAAAAAATAACAGTTACCGGGTATTTCAGTGCATCCGGTTTCTTAAGAGAAATTGCAAGCAACCAATTTGATCCATAAATATAATTGGTCAGGCAAAACATACACTCGGGCACGTTATTGACAGTTGTTTAATTCTTGTCCAACAACGATAGAGATAAATCACCAAATTCAGTTTTTTTTTCTAAGAGTAATATGCGTATCAGTTGACTGATATAACTTTATATTAGTTGCACTAATAAGGTTGCACTAACAAGGCCCATAATTAAGTCACAATACCATGTTTTACAAGATTCAAGAGAGGTGAGCATACTATTAAGTACTAACATTAACTAAAATATCAACTAATTAAATTGCATTACCAGATGCAATTGTTAAAGCAATCATCTTTCAACGGGTATATGAAATCCATAACACAACCAACATATCCAGATTTTACCAAAAAGAAAAAACAATGACTACAAACCAGTCATTGATCAATTTTGAGCACATAACAACCAGTCAAATCAATCTTACACTATGATCACATAAACATAGAGAAAAGATATCACAAAAAACAAGCAAAAATAAGCACATTCACTCCCTTTGTGCCAACGTCCACCAAATGATCACTGAGGTGCTTAATGGTCTTCTCAAAAAACAACAAGAGCTTGAACCTGAAAAGAAGTCATCAATGTCATATTTGTCGATGCTTGATTTTTAAATATATTAAGAAACAACAAATTGAAGTGAAATAACAAAGAACTTGGTGATGCCAAAATGAGAAACTTCCAAAGCATTTTAAGTTCTTGTTTGTTTTGCCTAGATCATACTTAACGGAGCTCCACATCAGCTCCACATAGGATTTTCGTTAAGTAGAAATATGACCATGTAGGATGTAGGATGTAGGATGTAGGATGTAGGATGTAGGATGTAGGATGTAGGATGTAGATTGTTTGGTAACTCCTGTGGAAAATCAACTTCCCGGTGAGGAACAATTGATTTTTCAGTAGATGCTCCAGTATGTAGCCTCCAGTATCTCCAAGAGCATTTGGTCATTGACCAAATTGCCCTTCACAACAATGAAGAATGAGCCCAACGACTCTTTTTTGTACAGTGAAATTGATGAATCAAAATAAATAAAAAATGAAACAAAGCCACAAAATGTATACATACACACACAAATCTCTCACAAAATGTACAAATCTCACACAATGTTTAACAAATCAGAACCAAAATGAACAAATCTAAACCTTAAAATTAACCCTAAAAACAAACAAACCTAAGAAAATGTAGGAGATATTGCTGGAATCAGACTCGGAGGCGGAATCGGGGAACTCAGACTCGCCGGTGCAGACTCGGACTCGTCGTTGCCGGACGAGCTTGACTGAGGCGCTTGACGGAGGCGTTGAGGCCACGACCGACAGAGGAGCTCGACGGAGGCCTTGAGGTCGTGGCCGACAGAGGCGTTGAGGCCGAAGGCGTCGGAGGCCACGACGCAGGTAGGCAAAGCGGACAGAGGCCAGGCAGAGGCGGAGGCCGGCAGTGGAGGCTGGGGGCGCCGGATGAGATGAGGATGAGAGGAGAGAGATGAAGAGGATAATAGATTGTGGCTGAAATGAGATTAGGGTTTTTAGAAAGAGGTGAAAAGATAATTTATATGGGTAGGTTAGATGTTAACTTTGGTTGGGTTAAATTTTAATTGTAGTAAGGTTAATAATAAATAATAATAAAATGTAATATTATTAATATTATTTAGTATATAGTAAAATGATGAATATTATAAATGGTTGACCATTTATTTTCATTTACATAACAACGGTCGACCGTTGATGGACAAAAAGTAGCTCCTAAAAGGAACTGAAAGGAGCTACACGGTCGACCGTTATTTACAAACGGTTGACCGTTCTCTTTTTGTTAATTTGAATTAAATTAATGCATTTATTCTATTTTTATCATTCATTATTTATTAAAATTTGTCTTTACTAATATCATGGGCATTTTGGTCATTTGCACTATCTATTTAGCTTGCCGGATTGTTTTACCAAACATAACACCCTACTTACCGGACTGTTTTACCAAACATAACTTCTGATTCAGTTTCTTCATAGACCACCAACTTATCGAGATCATCGCCTACTTACCAACACTTACTGAAACTTACTGGAGTTGATCTAGGCGAAACAAACAAGCACTTAATATCATTGTGTTTGATTATCTACGAACTTTGTTGGGCATTGCAGCAACATTTGTGTACTAAATTTTTGTTATGCATGCTTGTTAAGGATAAAAATAAGTGTCTTGCCTTTCTTGACCCTTTTGTTCTTGCATTTGTTGTCTGGTATTATACTTAAAACACACCATTATGTGGATATGATCATGTATGGAAGCAAACTTCTATTTGATATTCCACACGCTTTGTGAATGCTATGTTCGAAATTCGATCGGGACTAAACTCAATTTCTAGCCATATACTATAATTCGTAACGTCCCCTCCTTACCGAGGCATTCTTTAGATAAAAAAGGATTTGCCTTATGTACTACTGAAGATGATCTCAAGATTGCCGGCCGGGCTCTTCCATCTATGTGAGGCCATTTTCTTGAACAAGTACGTTACACAACATGTGCAACAAAAAGATGTCACTGCACAAATTAAAAATTTATACGCACTCTATTGAATTTGTAAGTATGGACGTCTGTCTTTATTTGTGTGTTTGCTGAGTCACAACCATTTATTGTTTGGTATAAAATATAATATCATTATTAAAAATATCAAATATATAATATCTACATATGTACGTTACGATTGCAATACTCACATTTATACAATTATTATGTCTTATCTTAATAACAAAGAAACAAACAAAAATTATGAACAAAAGTATTTTAATTTATCTAAGGTTCAAACAAAAATATTTCTATCTACATTGTAGCTTAGAATTAAAATATGAATTGCAAGAATATGATGAAAAAAAAAACCCAGAGGTTGAACAACGTGGGTCGTGGACAACGGTCCCTTCCTGTAAACATGAGGGTATCGTGCCGTTGTAAGACAGGATTTCGGCATCTGTCTGTATAAAAAAAACGTGGGTCGTGGGGGCAACAAGGGTTACTCTTACCAAGGTGGCGGCCATGACGGTTATCTTTGCTCAATGAATGTCTGCATTACGTTGGTGAACCCATCAAGGATTGGGGCCTCGTTTGGATGAGGTTGAGCGACCACGGGGACTGTTGAGATGTGGGATACTGCCTAGACTCGAGATGTGGTTGGATCGACTTAGACGTCTCCAATGAATTTTGGCCATTGCCAATGACCTCGTACGTCGCCATTGGGCTTGTAGCTACATTCCAAAAGTAACTTTATGGAGTTGTGGTTCGGAAGCTAGTCTACAGAATCGCGTTCTGGGAGCAATTTCAATGATGCTCGTTCCGAGAGTAAATCTGCGGAGCCGCTTTCTAGGCTAGTCTTCAGGCGCGTGCTCTTGGAGTGGGTCTCACAATCGTGTAAAAGAACTAAAAGAACGAAGTAGCGCTCGAACTCTATGTGTCATATTGTCATTCGTAGGACCAAATGTTTGGTGTCATAATACTAGTGATCGAATGATAGATAAATCGCTTATTATTCCAATAGTGTATTGAATTTGTGAGTATGGACATTCGTCTTTATTTGCGTGTTTGCTGAATCACGACCATTTATTGTTTGGTATAAAATGTAATATCACTATTAAAAATATCAAAAATATAATATCTATGCTAGTCTTCGGGCGTGTGCTCTTGGAATGAGTCTCACAATCGTGCAAAAGAACAAAGTGGCGCTCGAACATACGAGTCTTATTGTCATTTGTAGGACTAAATGTTTGGTGTCATAATACTAAAGATCGAAGGATAGATAATCGCTTATTATCCCAATAGTGTAAATTAATAGTGAGTGAAGTTAATTATTGAACATTAACTTTCATAATTGTAGGTGACATGTACAAAACTACCCTTTCCCCTTTAGTATCACATCTCACTCACACGCTCGCTCGCTCGCACACAACCTAATATAAACCAAAACCCTAGAAATTGAGCCGCATCTCCATCGATTTCGTTTCTGCTCCTGCTGTTTTCTTTCGTTGCTCATCCTGCGATTTTGCATCAGCAATGGCTAAATTTCCCTTTAAAAGTCTCGTCTTTTTGATGCAAAAGCATCTATCTTCATCTTCATCATTGCTCAAATCAAGTTCATTCACAGTTGATTATCTGGTGAACTCATGTGGGCTTTCCATACAATCAGCCATTGCAACCTCTGAAAAGATTCGCCTCAGCGAGAAGAAAATCCAGGGATCTGATTCTGTACTCCATTTGCTCAAATCTCACGGCTTTGAGAATACCCATGTTGCCAAAATGATCCAAAAGTACCCCATTATGCTCAATAGCTATAAGGCAGATGAAAATCTAAAGCCCAAGTTAGATTATCTTGTTGACAGTGGCTTCGCAGGTCATCATCTGCACGATCTGATCGTGAGCAATCCGGTCATTTTGGGGAGAAGCTTGATCTGTCGCATAAAGCCATCAGTTTAATTTCTCAAGTCATTTCTGGGAACGGAGGAGAGACTGAGACTGGCTGTGAAGCGGCACTCGCGGCTGTTAAGCAATGATTTGGAGGGAACATTGGTGCCCAATATCGATCTCTTCGTGGCGGAAGGAGTTCCTATTGATGCTATTGCCCATTTCTTTGTGGTGCAGCCACGCAAGATGCAGGCAAGCGCTGAGAGAATGTTGGTTGGGCTCAAAACTTTCAAAGATGAGTTTGGCATTTCCGTTGCTTCTTCTCCCTACATGTTCCTAAATGCTGTTTCCACATTGGCCACTATGGGTGTCTCTGTTTGGTACAAGAAACTGCAACTGTTGAAGACTTTGTTGGGTTGTGCTCAAGAGGAGGTTTTGTCCATTTTCAGACGCTATCCTTCTTGTTTTAGTTTTTCTGAGGAAACATTGAGGAGTAAAGTGGATTTCTATTTCAGCACTGTCCACTTCAAGCCGGATGTTATCATTAGGAACCCCAGCTTACTTGGGCTGTCTTTAGATAAAAGGATTCGTCCAAGATACAATGTCTTCAAACTTCTGTTGTCCAAGAAGTTGCTGAGTGAGGACTCTAAGCTTGTTCACCTGTTTCAATTAGGTGAGGACAAATTCTTGAACAAGTATGTTACTCAGCATTTGCAGCAAGTCCCTAGTTTGTTGGAGATGTATGCCAATGATAAAATGAAAATCAAGATGGGCATTTGACCATGAACAAGTATGTTGAGTTCTTCATTGTAAAACTCACAGTTTCCTTCATATTCTTTTGTTGGTTTCTGTTATTCTTGGCCACTGATTATCTTAGTGAGTATCCTGTGCTTCAAATTTTAAGCAACTTCCCAATATTTGATCACCGGACGTTCGACTCAAGTTTGGCCTGACAATTGACTCGAGTGTCTTTTTTTGATTTCTTTGTGCATCATCAAGTTGCATTGAAAATAAGGTAAATTTAATGTGCAATAGTGTCACCATTAAGCATAACACTGTTTTTTCAGAGATCATGGGTTTGAATCTTGTTTGGGATGAGTCAAAATGGCTTGTGACAAAATGACTCTATCCATGCTCAGCTGTTTAAATTAGGCGAGGACAAATTCTTTAACAAGTATGTTACTCTGCATTTGCAGCAACTCCCAAATTTGTTGAATGACAATGAAAAACAAGATTGGCATTTGACCACAAACAAGTATGTTGAGCTCTTCACTGTAAAAATCAACACAGTTTTCTTCTTTCTTTAGTTGATTTTTGTTACTGTTCTATGCTGTTTATTAACTTATTATGTGTGGTATCAGGATACAATGAAAAGAAAAGATACTGATTATCTTAGTGAGGATCTTGTTGTCTAAATTTTAAGCAATTTCCCAATATTTGATCATGGATTCGTGTGAGCACAAGAGTTTGGAATAGAATTAGTAAATTGCATTTTCAAAGTTTCTGTTCTTATACTTGAGCAGCATATTGTGCCTTCGCATATGATAGACTTCTATATTGTAGTCTAAAACTTTAGTTGTAATTTAAATTGCACCAAACTGTTCAACTTTTATGATGCTAATCACTTCAGCAATCAGTTGTTCTTTTGGCCAATTGAACTCACTTGTACTTCTTGATTGTCCTATCTTAAAGAAAATTCCATTAATGTGAGTAACAAAAGCTGATGGGGACACATATTTGCTTAAACATCTTCATTTTTATTTTTATATGCTGGAACAATCTAATTTTGCATCATTGATCTTTTTGTTGTTGTATATATATATATATATATATATATATTGATGCAAGACCTTCCTCTATTACAACATCATAAGATTGAGATATAAAGTACATTCCATCGACCTTCATTGTAAAACTCACAGTTTCCTTTATATTCTTTAGCTGGTTTCTGTTACTCTTGGCCAACTGTTCTGTGGTGATTATAAACTTATTGTCCTGTTGTATCAGGATACATTGAGAAGATACTGATTATCTTAGTGATGATCTTGTTTAAATTTTAAGCAATGTCCCAATATTTGATCACAGATTCGTGCGAAGAGCGAGCAATAGAATTAGTAAATTGCATTTTCAAAGTTTTTTGGTTTCTTGAAGAAACCTAGTCCCCTTTTCTTAAACTTCAGTAGCATATTGTGCCTCTGCATATGATGGACTCTAATATAGTATTCTAAAACTTTAGATGTAATTTGAATAGTTGAAGGCACTTCTGGTTCTTGACTGTCCTATCTTAAAGAAAATTCCATTAATGTCTGTAACAAAAGCTGATGAGGGCACATCTATTACTATATATAAAGCAGCACCTTGAAGTACAGGTGGCTGCATTATAGAATTTTGGGTTTAATTTTTAATTTTATTAATAAATTGTAATTCTTAAATAATATTGAATGTTATTTCCAAAAAAAAAACTAATATTGATATTCTTTCTTATCCTTTTCCAACTACCAAAATAACCACATCTTCTGTGACTTCCACAGTTCCATGTACATATAAATTACATAGTAGTTATTTCCCACACATAGCAATTATATCAAAAGCTTCAATGGATTCAAGTTCAACCTGCAAATTATTGTGGTCTGAGATGATATGTATTTTTTGTTTAAATGCTATTCTCATTTTCTCTTTCTCATGCTAATTACGACTATTTTTTCTTTCAGCTTTCTCTTTAATTACATTTCTTTTTTTCTTTCTAAATAATGTATATCACTAACCATCTATTAAACGTTCTCTGTAATTGAGTTCATATTCAAACAGAAAAAATATGGTGAAGAGAAGATAATGAAGGAGATGGATCCAAATTCAATGAAGATCGGTCGCGAAGATTAAACTTCTTGAATTCAGAAGATTTTTTTATTTTTTATTAGTTATGGATTTTAATACGCCTGTATTTTATTTTGCATACTATTTTAAATCATTTTTTTTATCAGTTTAAAATCAGTTTTTTAAAACGGTTTTTTTTCCCATGATATAAGAAATAGTTTTTATTATTATTTACATTTCCTATAAATCACTTTAAATCTTTTATTAGATTTGAAAATAAATACACTTGAAAAGAATATAACTGATTCTCAACAAGCTGCTCATAACTTCTATTTTTCATGTTTATCTCACTTCTCATTTTTTACAACATATCTTGCTCCTCTTCAACGAAATTAATTCTCATTTTTCAAACACATTTTTACGACACATATATGTATTTTTTCAACCATATCTCTGAATCTGCATTCATAATGTATGTAAATGGATTTAAGTTTTTCGATTTCTTCTTCTTCAATACCTTTTTTTTTTCTTCTCTCTTAGATTGCTTCCTCATTTGTTTATATGAAATTCAAACTAAAAAAGCGACAAGATTGATAAATTGTTTGATTCATCTACATTTTTATTCAATTTGAAAGGAAAGTTTGTTTTGAAAAATTATTTGAGTCAATTCTATCATGTTGATGAGTTTAACTTATAATTTTAGTAAGTATTTTGAATTTTGAGTTATGGTTAGTATAAAATGTTCAATTTTTAACTTCTTTTTCATCATTCAAATTTACAAATCAAATTTAATGTTCTATGTATTTTATTATTTATTTTAAAATTAATTGTTATTTAAACGTGGACCATTTTACGGATATGCTTAATCTATCATTTTATTGATCCCTTTGATGATGACATAAACGTATGTCCCCTCAAAAAGAAAATTATGCCCTTCTCCGATTTGGTTGATGCCCAATTTTCTAAGAACAACAAAAGTTTGCTATTTGCATGTACAAGTCTATTAGATATGAGAGCAGAATTTTAATCTTATTCTTATATTAAGATATTTTTGTCCACATGAAACAAACCCAAAAGTTATCAGAAAATGGGTTTTGTGAGGTGATTTATGTTACGGCCTATGGGTAGTATATCTGTTAATTATCGGTGATTTATCAATGTTTGTAAATGGGAGAGCTACTACTTATTGTGTAGCTCAACTGATAGAAAAATCAATTATTTTCATCACATAAATTATAGTTTATCAATGTTATTATTCTTTATAATTTGGAAATAAAAGAATTAAAGTTCCGTGCAAAGCACGGGACACAAACTAGTATCTGCTTAAACATCAATTGATCAAAATGAAGGAATGGCAAGGTAAGTGTACATTCCTTGAAATTTCTAGACAGCTCGGAGTGGGATGATGTGGCAATCAGGAGCCACATGTCGTGTTGTAATTTGATGTCATTATTTATTAATGTTGGGTAGCATCAATTAGGAGAATGTCGATATTTCAGTGACGCCTTAGACAAATTTAGGTAGATTTTGGATTATACTGTTGGAATGGGAATCAAGAATATAAATAGAAATATGATCTCATTTGAAAGCCAGTTTCATAACTGGAAGTAGCAATGCAAACATGTGACTCTTATTCTAAAGATGAATAAATAAGTAAAAAACTTCCTTAGATCTCATGTTGTATTGGCATAAAAAATACAATAAATACTAAAAACTGTTTTCTTCCTGTTATAAGATGGGCCGCCCCGAAGGCCCGTCACTAATGCAATAAACTATCATTTGAAGTTGAGCTTATTGGGCCCACCAATTCATGTGTATATAACATTACAATTTGGGTCTGGGGCAGAGACATTACAATTTACTCTCTCCATCTATTTCTATTTTCAGAAAAAATTTAAAAAAATTAGTTAGTATGTTATTTTTATTTTTGTATCATCGTGATCATTTATTGATGGATAATAAGTGACTTGTTGTAAAGATGCTATTGACAATTCATTAAGAGTAAAATGGGCATCAGCTGATTGATATAACTTTATATCC
>JAYMTK010004562.1:0-11008 GCA_036897405.1 Pelargonium myrrhifolium | reverse complement strand
ACCGCTAGGTTCTCCTGGCCGTGTGCTTGGCTCCCTAGCAAAGAGGCGGGTCGACCCTTCCCTCCTTGGCTGGGAGCTTCCTGACTTCTTGGACCTCATGCTAGATCTGCTCATCAACATGCTAGGTATCTCCTTGGGTTGATAACTTGTCTTGGCCTTGCCTGCCTTAGGCAACCTCCCTGCTTTAGGCTGCTTTCTTTGGTCTGCCTGTTTGGGGGCAACCTACTTAATGAGACCTGCTTGGGATAACCTGCTTGATGAGGGCTGCCCGGGGCATCCTACTTGATGCCTGCGCTGGGCTTCACTCTTCGGCTGGGCCCCCTTGACCTGTACCTCTCGAACTTTCGAGCCCCTCTCAATTCGGGTCTCGGGTCTCTTTGATTTGTGGCTATGCTGACTCTTTGACTAGTCGTCTGGCCACGTGTAAGCCTCTCAATGGCTATTCTTATTTCTGATTTTTTGTGCATCATCACTGACATAAGTTTATGTCACAATTCATTAAAATTCAATTGTAAAACTCATTTTGTGATGGAACTGTGACATGATTATTTTGTTACTATTTATGTTGTCACAAATGCTTGGGACAACAACGTCTGTCACAGATTCTAACAAAAATTCATAATTAACTATAACGGAAAATATGATTTATGTCACAATTTGTGACGAATTTTTTTTGTCACAATTTACAATTTTTCTTGTAGTGTTATAGTGGGGACCTTCCTAATCTTGTTTTTTTTAAGGTACACAAGTATATAATAAGAATATCGCAATATATTACAATTAACTGATAAAAATTATAGTATAACCCCCATACCACGCCCATGAAAGGTCTCGAAACCGAGTCCTCAATCTTGCTTCAGAGCTGTGTTACCACTCAACCAATTGGGCGGTGATCTAATCTTGTTTTTTTTTTAAACACAAGGGAAACGAAAACAAAAAGGACAAGAACAAGAACAAAACAGCAAAAATATCATAGAGAGGGTTGGAAAAAGGCAGTACGCCTAGGTTGTTCACACCACGGAGGTCATCCCGAATAAGATGTGCCACACAGT
Source organism: Pelargonium myrrhifolium (assembly GCA_036897405.1). Taxonomy (NCBI): domain Eukaryota; kingdom Viridiplantae; phylum Streptophyta; class Magnoliopsida; order Geraniales; family Geraniaceae; genus Pelargonium; species Pelargonium myrrhifolium. Next base: position 9,956 of record JAYMTK010004562.1, on the reverse strand, counting down.
CTGGCATATTTCGATAAATAGAAAGTCTTGAGAGCATTCGCAACCCCTCGTGAGACATCCTATCAACCACTTTATTACCTTCATGAAAGATATGAACCAATTTAACATCTCAATCCATGTCCATGAGCTCACGTATATCATCAATCACATACCTGGAACTCCAACTACCAGCGTTAGGTTTTGAGACCAAAGAGATCGCAGCAGATCGAGGAGTCAACCGAACAAATGAGTTTGTTCTAGCCTATGTCCCAAGCAAGGAGTAAATCCGCACAAATAGCTTCTAATTCAGAAACTAACGCGGAACAAGAGCCCAAATTCCCAGTGAAATCAAGCAACTATTTTCTCTCGTTAGAACGAAAGACATCGCCATAGGCAGCGAGGCCTGGGTTACCCTTGGAGGCACCATTCGTATTCAACATAACATAACATAACCTAACCCGAGGAAGAAGGGTCCAAACCAACCGAAATCCAAAAGTAATGATGAATGTCCAAATCATCACCCATTAAAGTCGAAGACACAATCCGAGTCTCAGCAAAAATGAAATTAATAGGAGCAAAAAGGACCACATAACTCAATTGAAGCAAACGCCTATAACTTCATCTCTAAAGAGCCCAAATACCAGCGTAAAAAATCAGCCCCAAACGGAAATCACCCATTTTATCTCGAGAATGGTCCAAGTTACCATCAATCCATTCTGCAATAGGGCTAGAGAAGAAAGCCTGCAATCGAGAAGGGGAGACTAAATTAGACCAGACATACTTGACAATACTGCAATCTCGAAGGATATGGATCTCGTCTTTGATTTCTAAACTACAAATCTATCCGATTGGGATGAAGCCCAATCCACGACAAAAGTGGAGCTCCATAGTCCATAGTCATCATACGACCTTTCCGAGGTAACAAGAGAAGGTACGCCCTCTTAGTTGGACCTATAAATTTCTAGAGTTTGTTCCAATTAAAACAGTTCTCATAATTGAAATTAGTTAGCAAGCGATATGCGAACTTCAAAGAATAAGAACCAGATTTTTCGGGTGCCATAAGATGTGGTCATGCTTGGTTGGGCTAAAAGGAAGAGGGTGCCCAACCACCTGGAAAACCAAATGACTCGGCAACACAGATTTGAGAAGATCCAAATCTCATCTACCTCTAGATTAGATAAAAGAACAAACTTTAACATCTGTTAAATTTGATAACGGGCTACATATAATGGTTTGGGCTTCCCATACTAAAAGGTCAACCTTGTTAGTAGGGTTCACTTCAACACTCCCCCTCACGTGCGAGTCTCACATTTTTCTTTTTATCGGTGAGCTCGACACGTGCACAATCGGGGGCTTTTTTAAATCGGCACTCCCCCTCACGCGTAGGTATCTTTCTTCCACACGTGGGCCGCTACAGGCATATCCATCTGCAAGCGGGCCGGAGACCACAAGGGGAGGCACACATAAACGGGCCACTTATCGGGCCAAGGCCTGGATCAAAACCTGGCTATGATACTATGTTAAATTTGATAACAGGCTACATATAATGACTTGGGTTTCCCATACTAAAAAGTCAACCTTTTTAGTAGGGTTTTACTTGTACCATTATATGTAGCCACTTTACTTTATATTTTTCAGATGTGGGACACTTTATCAACCACTTCAACAGTTTGAATTCTCTCAGAGGTCTCATTATCAAATATCACAAGAACCATAAGAGATGTTGGTATTCTGATAAAAATAAAATAAAAAACTCAAGATTCAGCTACATGCGTGATCAGTATTACTAGATATGTATATGACCATTCGGGTTTTATGTCAGGTTGAAAATGTGACTCGAGGTTGCAATTTGGGTTTCGGGTATTGGTCAGGTTGGAAATGTTTATTCCAAACCCGGTGAAAAGGATGCAGATTTCGAACTGCGGGTCGAATATTACAACAAAATGTACAGTTCAATGTGATTTTGTTCTCTCTAAATTTAAAATTGATCATATTCATTTTCTATAACTGAAACGTCTCAAACTTTTGGGTCAATTTTCAAATAGCTAGAAATTTTGGATCAAATTTCAAGCTCTAATATATATATCTTTTCTTTTCTTTTTTTGCCTGCTCAAGATTTGCACTCTTTGTTGTCTTAATGGCCATGTGACATTCCTTTTCATATACTTTTATTATTTTGTAAATAATTTGAAGTTGAGCAACATCATCATGTCTTTATCCAATATGCAAACCAATTCAATATTCACTCATTGGCATGTTCTTTGTAAGAAAGTATTAATAATATGTCCAAAAACAATTACTCCATCCGTCACAAAATGAGTGTTCATCTTTCTATTTTAAAAAAAATTAAGAAGAAGTTAGTTAATATGATACGTTTACAATAATATCTCTATGAATATGGAATATGTATTGAGAGATCCTAACTAACTTCTTTTAAGGATATTATTGACAATTCATGCATAACAAACTTATTAGAAGAAAAAAATAAAACACTCATTTTGAGACAAAAATGCAAATAAAACAGGACACTCATTTTTGAGACGGAATGAGTATTTGTGTAAGTGCATGAAATTGCCGTGTGTATATGTCCGAATAAGAAAATATCATGAGTTAATTTTTGAAAAATAAGTTTGCAAGAGAGTATTGAATATATATAATTACTTTACTTCATTTTAATTTGTCTCTTAGATTATGTTCTTTATTTTCTTCTTGACCATGTGACATTTCTTTTTATGTATGTTTTCTTCTCAATAATTTGAAATGTTGATCAACATCATGTCTTTATCCACTATTTTTGTCAATTCAACATTATCTCAATGACAAGCTGTTCTTAAGAAAATATCAGTTTGTCCAAAAAAACAAACAGTTATTTGGTGCCAAAATCAATCATAACAAATACTTTCTCCGTCCCAAAATGAATGTCTTGTTTCATTTGCATTTTTGTCCCAAAATTAGTGTCATTGTTTTCATTTCTAGTAAGTTAGTTATGCATGAATTGTCAATAGTATCCTTATAACAATAGTTAGTTAATATTTCTTAACACATGATAATAGGAATACAAAAGTAAATATACTACATTAACTAACTTCTTCTTAATTTTTCTCAAGAGTGTTGAAGTGGGTAAAATAAGCCCAGAACTGGTTAAATATAAAGTGAATGAGCTAAATATAATGGTGCAAGTGAAACTCTTCTAACAAGGTTAACCTTTTAGTATTGGAAGCCCAAACCATTATATTAGCCCGTTATTGAAATTTAACATGATATCAGAGCTGGTTTTGGCCCAAAAGGCGGCACACGAAAAGAAAAATGTGAGACTCGCACGTGAGGGGAGTGTTGAAGTGGGTAAAATAAGTCTCACATCGGTTAAATATAAAATGAGCTAAATATAATGGTGCAAGTGAAACCCTTCTAACAATGTTGACTTTTTAGTAGTGAAAGTCCAAACCATTATATTAGCCCGTTATTGAAATTTAACAAAGAAGACACTCATTTTGTGATAGATAGAGTATATAATAGAAGTTGATATGTTTACACATATTGTATTTGTTTTTATCGTAGGAAACGAGTCATGTACATATACTCACAAGAAAATGCTATGTGTACAAAAGGTTGTTAGTCCTAACTTGTGGTTAACGGTTGTTAACCATATATTGTAGCACTGAACATTCATTGTTACGAATACTCGGTAGGACAAGTCATTAATTTCACTTGGTCTATTGAGATTTCAAGTTCCAATCTTGATGTTGGCATGCTTACTGATAAATAACATATAAGAAAAAAAACATCCATTGTTGACCAAAGATAACGGGTGCACACACTATATTCACTTCTTTATGCAACTTGAAGTAATGGACACAAATTAGATTGGATCATCATTGTGTTGGAAAACAAATTTGGTCGATACTTAGTTGACAACTCTTGAATTATTTGCAACCCGTAACTTTGATCGGTCAAGATTCAAGAACTCGAACATTGTCACATTCTTGATATTGTGCGAGCTCTCTTCATCTCTGCCTCCTGTCCTGAGCGAATTTAGGGAAGACAACAATCACTGTTGTACACACTATTAATCGTGTTCCTTCCTCAGTCCTTTGCCAGAAATTTCTGTTTTATGTCTCTTTGGTAAGTATCTTGTCCATGATCTTCTTCGTGTCTTTGTTGTGCTTGTTTCGTCCATCTTCAAACACATGAACGAAATAAGGTTCAGCCTCGTGCTCACCTTTGTTGTTTCTTAGGTTATGAGATTGAACGTAAAAGGTATCGATATCATGTTGGGACCCAATATCTTAACGTCTTTGTGTTTTTCATGTCACATTTTGAGAACATAAAATGTTCTTTTCTCTATCCTCTTTTCATGTGTTATCCTCCACACATTTCTTCTCTAACCCTTAAGTTAATTTATTTCTTGATGAAGTTGATGTTGAGTCTTCCTCGCAAGAGCTAATATTTGCATTTCTTGTGAACGACGCCCTTACCAAGAGCTCTATCCCATCCAAGGATCCGACATCTTCGCCATCTCTAGTCATTCCCTGGAGATAGACCAGACTTCCTATCCACCTTCAAGATTTTGAGTTAACTATACGCAACATCTCTAGAGTTGCATCCGTAAGCACCTTATATGAACCTCAATTCTACCACGAGGCATGCACTCGCCCCTTGTGGTAGAAAGTAATGCAATAACTTGAACTGCAGGCTCTCGAGAAAACTCATACCTGAGATCATGTTTGTCTTCCCGCAGATAAAAATCTTATAGGAAGCATATGGGTGTTCAAGATTAAAACTAGACCTGATAAGTCTATTCTATTGAGTGATATAAAACTCGTCTGGTTGCCAAAGGCGTTAATAAAGAATATGGCATAGACTATGAGAAAACATTTTCCCCAATTGTCTGCCTTACGTCACGCGGTCTCTTGGCAGTTGTTGCGGTTCAGAAATGGTCTTTATCTTCAATGGGTGTCAAGAATGTCTTCCTCAATGGAGAACTTGCCGAAGAAGTCTACATGCAACCCACTCCAAGCTATGATCATCCATCTTACACTATTTGTTGATTAAAGAAAGCTTTGTATGGTCTGAAGCAAGCTCCTCGGGCATGGTTCTCAAAATTTTGCAACACGGTTGCACAGTTAGGCTTTATCTCTAGTTCATATGACAATGCTCTGTTTGTACGACAAACAAAACATGGAGTCACTATTCTATCAGTTATTTGGTTATTCACTCTCCCAAGCCGAATAGGTCGTAGATCTTATTCTCAAGCTGGTTTGACAGACACCAAAATCTATTCCACCCTAATTGAGGAAAACACCAGGCTTACTCGACAGATGGAAAGCCCCTCCAAGATCATACTCTCTACCGACAACTTGTTAGGGATCTCATCTACCTGACAGTCACCCGCCCTGATCTTGCATGTGTTGTCCATATTGTCAGTTAGTTTATGTCTTCCCCTCGCACTACAAATTATGAGGATTTTATCCGCATTATTCGGTATGTTCGTGAGACTCTTCACTGTGGACTTCATTTATCGTCTACCAACTCCCTTACCTTACATGTATACTCTGATGCTTATTAGGATGGTGACCCAACTGATCAACGATCTACCACTGGTTATTGTTTCTTCTTTGGCACGTCTCTTATATCTTGGCGTAGCAAAAAACAAACTGTCGTGGCACAAACCAGCACTGAAGTTGAATACGAAGCACTTCCTGACACTACCTTTGAACTATTGTGGTTCCAATGGTTACCACAAGATATGAGTGTATCGCAACCAGGAGCACCTCCTATACATTGTGACAATCGTAGTTCTATTTAAATCGCTCACGATGTTGTGTTCCATGAATGCACCAAACACATTAAGAATGATTGCCACTTCATACGTCAGCATCTCACTCAGAGAGATTTCAGTCTCGTCTTCGTCTCATCCTTTTATCAAACAACGGACATCTTCACTAAAACTCAATTCCCTGGTCAGTTTAATGATCTTCGTGACAAACTCAAGTTGACATGTATTCCGTCACCTTGAGTTTGAGGGGAGGGGGAAGGGTATTAGTGTAAATACGGTAATTGTATATTTGGTATATCAAATCTCTTGTATCATGTGATTGTATCAAGCCATTGTGGAAGATTTGATTCTTCCATTTTCTGTGTATTGAGCATACATTGTACAATGTAATTCAACTCTTCACTAATACATACGATGTTCAAGCTAATACCATAACTTCCTGGCCATCTTAATGATTGATGTAACATAAAAAGCATACAACGAAAGGATGGTAGTTTCAACGTCTTGATTCATACCAAGTGCCACAAAAGATGCAAAGAAAGATATTGATCGGGGTTTCTCAAATTTTACTAGAGACGACAATGTACTTAGTGTGACGTCCCTGAGCTATGATTTTACCCGTCTTCTTATTCCTTAACTCAACACTGAGAACAGCGACAGCCTTTCCAACTCGTAATGCCTTGGCTTCAATCTCAATTTCGTCCTGAAGAGAACAACCAACCCTAGATTAGATGCATGACAATCTCAAATGTAAATGCAAGTTTTTCATGAACAAAGGAAAGAATACGAGTCATTGAAAATAACTAAACCTACAAACAGCAATCATTATCCACAGCAACTCACTTCTTTTACTTCAATTATCTTTACACATGTTATATGTTTGGGCAGTCTAATTTGAGGCATCATTGTGAATTTCACTAATTCGTAATAGAACAGCAAGAGTTGGAGGACCAATTTGAATCAATAATAAATTTGAGTACCAATTCGAAACAAAATAAATAGTTAGAGGAGAATAATGGAAAATTTTCCATCTGTGTTAATACTGAAAAAATTAACATTCAAATGCAGATCCAAGTTTCATCGTCATCATTACCATCCTAATCAAAAATTTCACTCAAGAAAAGACTATAATGTAATCAATAGGATTTGTTTAATCACTCTCCTATTCTAGCTCTTTCCACCTTGCTTTTCCTTGGACTTTTGGATCTTCAAAACCTTCTTAACAATCTTTTGCTCTTCCACCAAGAAAGCTTGGATAATCCTCTCTCTAACAGCACCTCCAGACAACACACCGCCATAGGCACGATTCACAGTCCTACGGTTCCTAGACAATCTCGACCTCTTATATTCGATCAGCGGCCCTCAAGTGAGGAATCCCTTGGATCCTCTTCCCAGTCACAGGACATTGTGGGCCACTGGCTCTCTTCTTGGTGGTATTATATATACTCTCATTGGCATTTGAATTTGGGTCAAATTCATGATTTCAAATCAAAACTGGTATGGATCACTATTTACATATTCAGCACACATGGAAAATGAAGCATTTCTTTCTAAAAGACACAAAAGAAGAAACAAAGTAGAAGAAAAGCACAAATTTAATTAACGGTGAAAAGAGAAGAAATAAAATACATACATCGATTATCCACAACTTCAATTATCTTTACACATATTATACAGCTCATGCACAACTTCTCTTGAATTGGTCTAATTTGAGGCATCATTATGAATTTCACCGATTCATAATAAAATTGAGCACCAATTCAAAACAAAATGAACAGTTAGAGGAGAAAAATGGAAAATTTTCCATCTAAGTTCATACTCTCATTGAGTCATTGGCATTCAAATTTGGCTCAAATTCATGAACTCAAATCGAAACTGGTATGAATCACTATTTACATATTCAGAACACACACGGAAAATGAAGCATTTCATTCTAAAAGCCACAAATGCAGAAACAAAGTAGAAGCATGAAGCCAGAGATCATGTCCAATGAAGATAAGCACAAATTCAATAAAAAGGAAGAAATAAAATACATACATCGACATGAGCAGCATCGACATAGGAGACGTTGATCTCGACGGAAACGCCGGTGGAAAGAGCTCCGGCGGAGTAGACGGCGGCGGAGCTGACCAAGTCAACGAGCATGGCCGTAGCTCCTTCGTGCAAGGACTTGGTGGCAGCGTTCTATGAATTAAGCAGATAGATCATCATCATCATCATCGTGAATTTGAATTGAAATTAGGGTTTGAAATGGCGGTACTTACTATCAAGCGAGGAGGCACTTTGAAGGAACAGACGACGCGACCAGGCTCCACCAAATCGATTTGAAGAGCGTGCATCACAAAATTATCGAAGAATCTGAAAGGCAGGCCATCAATGGTGGATGCGTTTCTCTCTCCTCTCTCCAGAGATCTCCTCAATTTCTCTAAATCCATCTTCTTCACTCCACTCTCTCCGATTCCAATTCCACTACTATTGTATTGTATTTAGATCGACTGGTCTGACTCTGAGAAAGAGATATTTCTCTCCTTTCAAAACCAATATGACGTCAAAAAGCAGAAACTTCTTTCTCCAATTCAATTTTGATTCATTTGCTCTTATAGCATGCCCAATCATTGAATCAATAAAATACATGCGACGTCATTACACGTATTGGTCCTAACTAGTATCAATACAAGTATTAATACTATCTAGTATTTCAACTCTGTTTAAAGCCGATATCCTCACTACAAATTTTTTTGTTGGGACCCCACTCTCTATGGCCCATACCAACTAAACACTCATCTCTGAATGAGTGGCTACTACAACGCCTTCTGAGTTTTGGCATACAGTAGTTTCCCTCAGGACCGGCACCCGTCCATAACAGACTACTCTCCGCCCCAGATTCCTTGACCTGGGAAATCAGACCTGTACTTCCCCCCAAACCCGATCTCCATCACTTCCTCAAATAAACGGATAATATGGATCGAGACCCGCTCCACTCGTCCTCGGCCACTGTCATTATTATCGTCAGTCCCCTTACCGCCGCTCCCAAACAAAACTCCAGTGCACCTTTATAGCCACCGGAGAACACAACTCCTTGTTCGGCGTTTGACGCAAAAGTGGCCGGGAGCTACCACCCGTCGTCAGCAACCTCCCTACTACGTGCCGGTGACCTCCAACCAGCCACCGAGTTTTTTTATCCCCTACAAGACCTCGTAGTTTTAAAGCGGAACACTCACTTGCAATCGTCGATCCTCAGTCTTTGACGAAGTTTCAAGTAAAGATTAGTTTAGATATATTCAAACTGTTTAACGGTGTAAACCACGAATTTGCGGATCCACGTGAGACACCTCAAAGTAACAACTCAACACATTTTTACAAATTGGAGATGAGAACTTATATGGAGATGAAAAACTTGACAATGAACTTACATGAACTTCTAACAACATAATCTAAAAATGAAATTTTGAAACAAAAACGCTTATGAAAAATAGTGAAAATATATTATTCAAATATTCATCAACTCCAATAGACTATAATGTTATATCATTATCACAACAAACAAGCTCTCAACAGAACTGGCTATCTCAAAATTGTTCCTTCCATGAGGTAATCATCTAAAGACCTAAACTTCCTGGAAAAACATGCTCTAATGTTAAAATAAATATGCAAATAAATGGTAGCAGATAAATTATAGTAAATAAAAAAAATCCTAGCTAATTTTGTTTTGTTTTGTTTTACACATGACATGGCTAGAGCTGCATAATTTCAAAATGATACACCTAAAAAAAAAAGTAACTCATTTGGTTTTCTTTTCTTCTTCCTTTCCAGCGGTCAGTTGTTCTGCACCATCAGAGGGTTGATCGTCCTCACCACCGAAACCAAATTCATTTACACGTTTCTTGTCCACCGGATAAACCCACCTCTGATATACGTATATCAAGAATATCACATCTGCAAATAAGAAAATGAAGATATGAATTGAACAACTGTCCACCCATAAAAGACGGGAAAGAAGAACTAACAACACTCTAACGGAATATGAAAGAACCATACCACCTTAATCCTCATTGTCCCTCAAATCGTCATATAGTTATTAAACTGATAAGAACAGATATTACACTTGATCTTAGCCAAAAGGCCGAGAAAGGTATAAATCGTCATATGTATATCAGTTAACTGATATAAAGTTATATCAGTTGCAACTTAACAAAGCCAA
>JAYMTK010004561.1:0-11008 GCA_036897405.1 Pelargonium myrrhifolium | reverse complement strand
GAGTGAATCAGCAAGGAAAAAATATCAAATAAAAGAACAAAAAACGCAAGCAAAGATGGAGACGTACCTAAAAATTACATATATATATATATATATATATATATATAATAAGGACTAGACTAGACTAGACTACCATTGAATAGTAATTTGTCATTGTAAGGATCATCTATCTACGAACATGCTCCGATTGCATGTCAAGGAATTAACTTCAAGTGTTTCCGATCAAACTAGAAGCTTGTATTGTAATTAAATCTAGTTTGGACACTAGTAAGTTTTGGTTTTGCCTAAATTATAATGAACTGGTCTTAAAATTTGAATGCCCATTCAATGATACAGGATTCATATAATATAAAATATACAATCATACTGGCATAATTCCTTGGAATATTTGAGATCAACCGGCTTCTCATCTATTTAATTTTTGATTATTTTGCCGGCACATGACCACTGAAACCTTGCAAAGAAAAAGGGTATTATTAATATTGTAAGCCACACAACTCTAGTATTGCAGCAAAGTGACATAAACATATATGTTCATAAAATGCGGCTCAAATGAAAATTCTAACACAACAAGCAAAGCAAATTCATATCTGTAATACGAAATGCTCTTTGCTTTGATCCATGTAATCACCAAGGCAAAGCAACTGCGAGCAGCCCCGCCAAGTGGCCGAACAATTTGCCAACTCCAGCCTTGATTAATGCCCTAATACGAGGAGGAAACAAACAGTCACTACTCGCGTTCAGCAATCATTGTATTCACATAGTGCATAAAGAAAATAAATGGACAACTACAAATAGGCATACCTGTGTAAAGAACCCATCCTAGAACATCTCATCACTGGGTCTCATGTTTTTTTTTGTATAATTTCGTGTTGCTTTCACTTTTTCAATCTCAGGCTTGAGCGGAATAACGTTGTCTCTATCGATGACTCCATCAAGTATTCCGAATTCCATTGCTTCAGCAGGAGACATGTAACGATCCCTGTCAATGAACTTCTCTATCTCATCAAATGGGCGACCAGTGAAACTTGAGATAACTTCTACGGCATTTTTCTTGCTATTCATAGCTTCAGCAGCTTGAACTTCCACATCTAGTGCTGTCCCACTAGCACCTCCGAAAGGTTGATGCATCATTATCCGTGTGTTGGGCATTGCAAGGCGCTTGCCTTTGGTCCCACCACCGAGAACTATGGATGCTGTTGATGCTGCAATGCCAATAGCAACTGTGGAAACATCAGCCCTCACAAGCTGTATGACATCATAGATAGCCATTGTAGCACTGATACAACAACAGCAACAAAAATTCAGAAGGAGAAAAAAAAAAAAGCACAATACCCAATGCATTTAATGTAGAATTCATAACAAGAGAACACCTTTATTTCCAGGTTACTAATACTGAAAAATAGCACAACCTCTACAAATTTCTCACAGTAAAAATACGATACGGATACGAAATTCGTTATTTTCATAAATGTTAAAATACAATACGTTATAACACGTAATGTAAACATAATAATTATACATTTTATTTATAACTCACTCATTATTAAAATAAGAAAATATAAAATTAAAAATCAATAATACATTTAATTAAATAATTAATCAACCAAATAAAAGGAATTTTAATCCAACTCAAACATTGATAGTAATCCACCACTATAAAATAGGAACAATGCAAGTTAAAAATCTAATATGACAAAGTATAGGCACGATTTTATTCAGCTTTGTTCTCCTTTTTTTGCAGCTTACGTGAATAAGGAAACTACCTATTTTTGTAGGTATTTTAACGTATTTCTACATATACGTATTCAATAAAGGGAAATGCTGGGTTCTCGACGTATTGGTGCAACGTAGAATGGGGTTAAGTTGGTAAGTTATGTCGTGGGAAGGTGAAAGCCAGATGAAAGGGAAGTGATTCAACTACGTATTCAAGATTTTACCTCATAGGATGTGTGACATAGTGTTGGAGTAGATTGGATGGAAAAAGTGAGTTATGTGTCTTTTGACTACATGAAGAGAAGCATTGTTACTTATGTTCAACATCATGTTAAAGAAGAATTGGCAGAACATAGTTTGTGCATATTGGAAATCAGGGATGTAAAAGGAAAGGGGCAGTTGAGTGAAAGGTTGTATCTGGGACAATTCTTCAATTTACAAGGGCACCAAGAGTCTCAGAAGAATAGTTTGGGGGAGAATGTTTATATGAATGAGTTGTTTGCACAATTTTCATATTTGTTTACGGAACTTCAACCAAGGGGGATCTATGATCATTCCATACCCATCAAACCTATGTCATTCTTCCACTTGAGACCCTATAGATGCAATTATAAGCAAAAGAATGCCATTGAACAAATAGTGGAGAATATGCTACAAGCAAGAGTAATTCAAGAGCCCCAGTCCCCTTGCTTTGCTTGTTTTGCTAGTGAAGAAGGACAACACTTGGAGAATCTTCATTGACTACGAAGGATTGAGTGACTGAAACATTAAAGAAAAGTTTCTCATACCCATTATTGAGGAATTGTTGGATGAACTGAACGGTAGCACTGTATTCTCTAAGTTAGATTTGCGAGTGGGGTACCATAAGATTAAATTTAAGGAGAGAGGAGCACAAGATAGCCTTCAAAATTCATTATGGCCACAATGAGTTCAAGGTGAAGCCACTTGGGCTCACCAATGCTCCTGCCAATTTTAATATCTGATGAACCATGTGTTTTAATAGTGCATCTTGAAAAACTCACCTACAACATATAAAATTGGTCCTCACCAAGCTCGGACAACATCAAGAAAAGCAAATGCGAGTTTTGGGAAGCAACATGTGAAATACCCATGCATATCATATCACAGGAAGGGGTATCAACAGACATCAACAAGATTGAAGTCATGCAAATGCTGAAATGCAAAAATGAACCCAAACCTCAGAACCCAAAAGCATTAAGGGGATTTATGAGTTTTACTGAGAATTACATGAGATCTATTCAAGGCTATGGAACTATTGCCAAACAATTGACTCTTGAAATAAAAGTTGATTTTGGGTGGAGTGAACAAGCACAAACTATCTTAAGTTCAGACTTGATTAGGTCATTCACTAGCGATAGTGATAACTGATAAACACTAACATGAAGCTTAAGTTCATCGTAATGGCTCAATTCAATTGGGGCCTAACTTAAGGAATTGATTAGACAAAGGTTAGTTGGGACTTATAGGTTTCTTTGGAGAAGGCTTGCATAATTCTGAGTAGAATTGCTTACTTTACCTCTCATTCATTGCATTCGTATGTTCTGTAGCACAATGAATCAAGAGTAGACAAAGTCCGATTACAAGGAAATCTTCATGATACGACATCTTCGATTAAAAATCTAGTTAAACTTGTATACTAGCAATGTCTAAAAAGGTATCCAATACAATGTATTTATGTGCAATTTCCCCTTACAATTTTTTTCACATGCACCATATAATCCAATAAAATTTACTATTATTTTCCTTCACCTGAATTTTAAAATCTTTTCACAGTTTTATATATACTAAGAAAAATCTTCATACATACCAAAAGTTTTTTTCTTAAAAACAATAACCATGTTTTGGTTATGTTAGTTTGGCATGTAAGCATGCTATATATGAAATTAATCTACATTCTATAGACAATAAAATGCTTTTTTGCAAATGTTTGGCATGTAAGAACACTACTGAATTAAATTTCTATACTCTTCTCTGGAACAATCATGATATTGTTTGCATGGACACCTTGAATAGAAGCAAAAGGGCACCCAAGGAATCCTATATGTTGGTTCTGTTTCTCTCTTTTCCTCTGTAAAAACTCCTAAGTTCTACCTACATTTGATGTCCAGTCCAACAATACCATGTTAACCATTGTTGATGATATAGTGCGAATACAATTTGTTGTTCTTATAGTTTTCTTATTGTTTTTCACATTGAAATAGGTTTGTTATATCCTACAAGTACATTGTAAAACTCAACCAAATGAATCTATAAATCAAGAAGAGTCTTACAAAATTTACCCCCATAATCTTTTAGAATTCGCCTTTCATTCTAGGATTTCATTCAAAGGAAATACCAATGAAAATGGATTGTTTTCACAGTATTATCAATTGCTATACTGTTGTGATTTCTCCAGCGCTGCGGGTACCAGGCATCCTGATGACCGATGAGCTGGGCAATGGCTGGTTCATAGACCAGTGATTGTGAACAAGCTTAGTGGGTGTGGATGATAACTGGCATACATCATCAATGGTGGACTTAAGGGTTTGAGCATTGCAAGACATTTTGGGCGTGAAAGCTGGAAACCATTTCTAGTTGTATGTAACATATATGCAGACCAAAAATCAGCTCAACAGAAGCTGAATGAACCTGTAAGGCTAGGCACTGGGAAATTTCCCAATTTTCAAACAATTTAGTTTCCCCGAATTGAAATTCATTTGATTCAATAACCTAATTCAAGTACAAAGAAACAATTAAGAGGGAGGGCATAAAGCCCCGAAATTCTCTTTCAAAATTTCTAGTTTCTAAGCTAACAAACAGAAAATGGATAGAGACAGTAAAGACTAAAGAGAAACTGAACAAGACGAACCTCATGGAGCCGCCGGGAGAGTTGATGAAGAGCCTGATATCCTTGGTAGGGTCCTGAGCATCCAAAAGCAGCATCTGGCTGATAATTGCGTCGGCGACGAAGTCATCGATTTCGTAGCCCAAGAACACAATACGCTCCTGGAGTAAGAGCCCCATGGGGTCATACACTGCTCTTCTCATGGACTCGTTCTGCGCCTGAGCATCTGACATTTGTATGGAATCATCGACTCGTGGAAGCTCAAGGCCGTATTCTAGGTCATTGGTCACTGTAACAGAGGCGATGGTTGGGCGAGGAGGGTTGAGCGAGGTTTTGATAGATAAGGAACGTGATGAGGGGGTGGAGAAATTTGGGGGTTTGAAGGATGATGGACGCAAGGGTTTGGAGCGAGAGGTTGCTGTGGTGGGTTTCAGGGAGAGAAATGGAGCGGAGACCGTAGAGGAGATCGAGAGCATGTCCATGGCCGCGAGTCAAGACTCCGATACCGGACTTCTGCTCTGTGTGTGTGATGGATAAATTAAATGGATTTGGTCTCGGCAAGGTAGGAAAATATTGGCAAACCCTCCCAAAACTCCAGGTGACCTGAGTTGATATAAACGATGACGTTTAGGGGCGGATTGTGTTGCTCACAATCAACTTACTAGAAAGACAATGTAAGAAGTTTTGTATTATAACACCTGTTTAACCCATTTTGTTAGTTAAAGTGTTAATTTACTGTGAAATGATCCAACAAAAATTATTCTTTGGTTAACATGAATTTCACTTTAACTAAACTTAATCATAGTATTTCCTCTTTAACTAAAAAGTAAAAGCTCTATGATATAAGGCGGTTGATATAGTGTACATGCATGCTTTTCACTGGTGGTTTTCTCATTCCTTGTCGAACTTTCTTCGGTGATGAGTTCCGTGTTAATGTCTTATAGGATTTGTAGCAGGGGAAGCGGTAGATTTGGTGTGGATCTTCGATCACATTTGATGGCTTCCGGTTCTTCATCGACAGTGTTCGAGTCATCGGTCCTAAGCGGGTGTCGAATTGTGGGGTTAAGAGAGTGGGCAACATCGACTTTGGCTTCAGTTTCATGGTCGTTGCAAGCGAAAGGAGTGCGGTTGGAGCTTAGGAGGAGAGCGTTGGTGGATGGCAAGGGAACTCCCAAAAACTTGGTGACAACAGACCTAGCGAACCAAGTCCGCAATGAGTAATCTCGGTCCGTTCTCGGAACCACTGTCGGATGGTTTTACCTCGAGCAATTCAAGTCTTGTGCCTCTTAGCACATGAGTCGGTCTATTCTAAGATAAGCCAGATTGGAGGGAGAGTCTCTCCCAAAGAGGTATTAGCTAGTGCATTCGGCTAGGGTGCATATTATAGTTTGATTGCAATAAATTTCAGTTATTTGTTATAAAAAAAAAAAAATAGCCCCTTGTTTCCCAAATCTGATACTGTTAACTGTTAGACATTTGGGTGAATGATCAATAGGCCCATAAATGATTTACAAACAAATGGGCTCCAAAAATAAATCTGGCCCATTAGATCAAAAGTACTTTGGGTTTCATGTCACTAACCAAAGCCCAGAGCCATAACCGTAATTTCGCGCCTAGCCATTGACTAGGGTTTCTCTTTCTCATAGCAGCAGCAGCTCCTTTAAGAACAAAACATCTTCCCAGATTGTCGAGTAGAGGCCGTGCACTTCACCGATCCACGACTGCTCATCCCTTTGTTCAACCCTCTCAGGTACTTGTAAATCATCATGATGCTCCATCATCGCATTTCTTCATTGGACAATCTTCAATTCCGTTAGTTTTAACATCCATGTATTTTTGTTTATTATGCTGATTGCGGTACTGCTTTGGCATGGTTTTGCCTTGTGTTTTTCTTTTTCCACCCTGGTCGTGGACGATTCTAGTTTCAAAATGTAGAATTTAATGCATTGTCCTTCAGTTTCATACCAGATTAGCAGAGGATTTTTTGGAGAATAGCGTGGAATGGGATCTTGTTTGCTCTAGGATATTATAATGTATATTGTTGTTGATTGTATGTGTTATTTCTGTGTGGTTAGATTTGATCCTATTGGAAGATTATTTAAATATGGTACACCAATATTATATATTATTGGGCTGCTGATGTTTGGTAATTTTTGGGCCTCCCATGCATTGTAAAGTATTGCTTAGAGAACTTTAGTTAACTTTGAACGAGTGTTGGCATCTGTTGACAACTTGACAATGATTAATTTTGTTATCATTATGCATTGTCTGATTGTTTTGTAACTTTTGTTGTGACTATTGATTCGTTTTGTGAAGGATTACCACATTTGTTGTGTGTTCACATTTCTTTTTGATCTTATAAAAATCACATTTTGGTCTGCTTTGGTGTGATTCGAATCTCAGAACTTGAAAATATAAGTGAATACGCACCAAGTTCAAGTGAACACATTTCTTGTTATTTGTTTTTGTGGGACTTGGCAGCTATTTGTTTGAATGAGATCTCAAATTGAGTGTTTAGTCATGGAGTATGTGAATTATAGATACTGACCTTCCCATTTTTGTGCCTTGCTTTCATGATTACAATAATGCACTTTGTTACCTTGAGCAGGGATATATTCTTCTGTAGCTTTCTGCTCTTTCCTCTTCGGCTTTGATTTTTTTTAGTGGTTGTGTTTATGATTTGTTTTTTGTTTACTTTCATTAGCAGGTAAGTCATGGTGAAGCATAACAATGTCATTCCCAGTTCGCACTTCAGAAAGCACTGGCAAAACTATGTCAAAACCTGGTTCAACCAGCCTGCACGCAAGACCAGAAGAAGGACAGGTGCTCACTATCTATTTATATTCAAATTAGGCCATCTCTTTTGAAGCTATTTTCATTTTGAATTGGCTTATTAAGGCATTGCTTACACAATTTGTTGAAGTTTTCCAGCTAGGCAAAAGAAGGCTGTGAAGATTTTTCCTCGTCCCACTGCTGGTCCACTTAGACCCATTGTACACGGGCAAACCTTGAAGTACAACATGAAGGTTAGGGCTGGAAGGGGATTTTCTCTTGAGGAGCTCAAGGTGAGATGATTAAGTATTATCAATTACTTCTCAAGTCCAGCATTAGTATTCAATTTATAATTTTAATGATTTTGTGGGAAATTGGTTTGTTTTTGTCGAATTGAATATTCCTTCATTAATGAGTTTTTTATTTTTAAAACCATTAATAACGAGTTATTTCTTTAAAAGTATCTCAATCTTATCTCATCTGTATATTATCTTATCTAGTAAGTGTATTCAATTTAGAATTTTAATGATTTCCAGGAAATTTAGTATGTTATCTGTATAATTGAATGTTCCTCGTTACTCGTTAGGTAATTCTATTTTCGAAAGTAGCTCAATGTCATCTCATCTTTTTATTATATTTCCCTGATTTGCCTTTCTCAAATGCACTTGTGTTTTTGGGATTTCCAAATCTTTTATTATATTGTTGCTGTACGAAATTGCAAATGTTCATATCCATTGCTTATTTGCTTAATCATGCATTTTCTTTATAAAAAAAAACATAAAAGATCAATTCATTTTATGCTGCTTGAGCGTGGATGTGTTTTTTTTATGCTTACCATGATTGCTATGACCGAACTCCTATTTGGGTTTGTGATTTGTTGTAATAATATTTGGCTGTTTATCGATCGTGCTATTTTGACTAAACCACTTTATGAAGTTCTTGATATTGCAGCATTTTTTCTTTGTAATTTGAATATTTTTGTTAATATTTTCCCTTGTCTTGCACATCAGGCTGCTGGTATTCCCAAGAAACTTGCACCAACCATTGGCATTGCTGTTGATCATCGACGCAGGAACCGATCTCTGGAAGGTCTTCAGGTTAACGCCCAGAGGCTGAAAACGTACAAGGCCAAGTTAGTTGTCTTCCCAAGGCGCACAAAGAAATTCAAGGTAAACCCTGGTTTTCAAACCACGTTATGTTTCAGTGTTTATTGTGTTGAGATCCTAACCTAGACTCCATTCTCTGTGGTGCACGCAGGCTGGTGATTCTACACCTGAGGAACTTGTGACTGCCACTCAAGTCCAAGGTGCTTACATGCCCATTTTGAGAGAGAAGCCAACTGTTGACCTTATGAAGGTTACAGCTGAGATGAAATCATTCAAGGCTTATGACAAATTGCGTCTTGAGAGGACAAACCAACGTCATGTTGGTGCCAGGATGAAGAAGGCTGCTGAGGCAGAGAAGGAAGACAAGAAATGATCCTAATCAGCCTAGCTGATGGAATTTCTCTAGTTTTTTTTGCTCAGAATCAGGCAATTCAATTTTATAGCATTATTTGAAAACTAGGTTTCAATAGTTTCATTTTGACTTCTGCAGTGATATTATTCTGTATGCTTTGATTTTCACTATAATGAATATTTGTTTCCGTTTTCTCGATAAGCTTGTCTATCTCATCAATTTAGGGTTAGAATCCTTGAGCATTTTACTAGGGTGTTAAACGTCTGTAGCCTACTCAAGTCGGGCGATGAACTATCCTAGTAGAAAAGAAGCAATCTCCAGATAGTTGGTAGACTCTCACATGAAGTTGTATGTCATGAAGATTATCAAGAAATGGTATGAAATAGCTAGTTTTCATTAATTCATCTGAAGTTACGCATCTCAATGCAAAATTGCTCCCGTCAAGTACATAGTAAACTTCAGACACATTGTGACCTTTAGCTGCAACACCATCCAAGTTAATCAATTAATGGATAGAGCTCGCAAGGGCCATGCAAATGTTAGCCATCTTATATAGCTGCTCAGCCTCCAACCTAGGAGCATTCACGACCGTCCCGTACGAATCATCACAGATCTTGTAATTGTTTATGGCAGCGTTAATTCCGGTCTTCACCTTGTCAATATCATTTTTCTTGAGAAGAGCCTCTTTAGCCTTGATGAGCTCATGCGATGCCAGCACAAACATCCTCCCGCACCTATCGAACAATGTGTACACCTTGTTGTTCCTCCCATAATTCTGGGACGAGTGACTAATTGCTTGTGTATAGAACTCCAAGCTCATTTTCTTGGCAACCTCGAGCTCCTTCCTGAGGATGGCCTTGTTGTTGATGCTGTGATCGGGATGGTCTTCTCCGCTGTACACGAAGTAGCTTTTCAGGCAAAGCTCGGGTTCGGGGGTGATCTTGCATATTTCTTTGAGGTGTGGATCGGTTTTGGGATCGTCCATTAGAGATTGGGGTTGGGGCTGAGCGGTTTGTGAGAAAGAGAAGGGCAAAGAAGAGAGAGTGAAGAGAAGGATGAGAAGGGGGATTTGGTTTTTCAGTTCCATCTCTTCTCTCCTCTTCTTCTTTAATTTCTTCTATTTCTTAGGTATGCAAATATGGGGTTAGAGAGTAAGTAAGTTAAATCCCAATTGATATGAGGGTAGGGGGAGGGTATTTATAGGATTTGGTTCTTTGTTGGAAGGGAGTGGTCGCCCAAGAAAGTAGGGTTCTTTGTCTTAAAAAATAGACATGGATGTTAATTTTAGGAGGATGTTGGATAAGTTTGAAAAAATAGTGGCCATCCATAGAATTAGAACTCTTATGTTGTATGTCACGTTGCTCTATATGTACAAGTAGCATTTTCGGATGTTTATTCGAGTTTTAAATATCTTCCACAATTTCGTATGACAAAAGAAAACAATTTTACATTTTTCGACTCTAAAATATTATTTCTTCTCTAAAATGAGTGTCCTCTTTTTTTATTTTGAGAAAAATTAAGGAGAAGTTAATTAATGTGGTATGTTTATTATTGTATTCTCATGATCAATGACGGAGCTAGAGGTGGGCCGTAGTAGGCACAGACCCACCCCAACTCTCATAATGTCCATTAGCTTAGTTGTCCAGCCCAGACCCATTACACTCTTACATGTGCCGAACCCAACCTCTAGTCCAGCCCACCATTACCAACTCACTGGCCCAAATTTCCTTCTTTGTTGCTACAACCCAATTTACCCTTAAACCATCCTACTTTTTGCTTTGGGCGTTTTGCTATATTTTACTGTATTATATGTAATGTAATACTATGTATTTTAGGATTTTATGGACAATTTTTTAATGTAAAGGAATTATAATAATAATAAAAAACTAAATGATGAACTTATTCTTTCATATTAACAAAAAATTGAATAAGTTCTTTATAAAATAACTCAAATTTACCCATAAAAATTATCTTCAATTTAACACATAGTAATTAAACATAACTAAATAATACACTAAAACTTATTCAAAATTTTAACGGTTTAATTAAATTTTGTGCCTATCATTGTAGTGAAAGCTGGCTCCATCATTGCTCATGATCATGAGTTGAGAAATCTTAACTAACTTTTTATAAGAATATTATTGACAATTCATGCATAACTAACTTACTTGAAAAAAAAAAAAATAAGGCACTTTTTTTGAGACAAAGGTGTCGTTT
>JAYMTK010004560.1:0-11009 GCA_036897405.1 Pelargonium myrrhifolium | reverse complement strand
GTTGAGAGTGATCAGGTCAGATCACTGATCTGATCTTATCTTCTTTTTTTTAATACAGTATTACTTTTGGGGGCATTTTGGTCATTTTCGCTGTTAACGTTAGATTTAACTGACGGAAAGATTTTTTGATACTTTAGGGGTGCTTATTGTTCTAGACCAAAGTTTAGGGGTGCTAACTGTTTTTATCCCAAACTTCAGGGGTGCTTATTGTATTTATCCCTATAATATATTTCAACTAAGGTGGTAGGAGAGGAGGAATCAATACTTTTTGGTTGGCCCACTAAATTTTGTACCTCACTTTACAGAATTAAAAGCAATTATATCTACTAAACCTTCCATTGAAAAAATTCAGACGGAAATTTAGTGCTACAATAATGAATTGAATTATTGAAATACATTGTTGAGGTATGGGTTCTATGGTCATGACTCATGAGTTTGATAGGTTTAGTCAAAATGTTTTGGTTCCAACTTCTAACGAAATATCATGCAATAATGTGATTTGTGAAGCACCAACTACAACGAATTTTTCTACTGCAATTTAAGTATGCATTGTAGAGCCATGAATAAAATGCACTAGAGTGGGCAATTTAGACTCATCAACTGTCGGGCAGCTCGAGTCAGATTTGTCTTGTTCGAGCTGAATCAGACGAACCTTCACTATATGACACATTCTATGCGTAAAAGGTGAATCCCAACACAATCCGTTTTGATCGAAAACCGAATAAATTGAAAATTCTTTCAAATTGAGTTAGCTTTAGAAACTAGAACTGCACGAATCAGATCTGCACAAAATTGTCAACTCTACTTATATGAGACATTAAAAATGTGTACCTTACGATTAAATAACAGAAGATTAGATCCCACCCACGCGTAATGAACATGATCAAGCTATATATATACACATAATGTAGGCAGTGGTACAGAGATCATGTGCAAAAATTATGTAAGTTGCACCCAACATATATATGAGAACAATCGTAGGTCCCCATCACCAATTGAAAAGCAAATGTAGGCATTACAAGAGACATACAAGAAATCTCAACAGACCTCATATACTGTGTAATCAATATTTTGCCTTGCCTATCTCATAAACACCTGCCAACCAAACAATCAACTAGCTAGTTCAATAATCACACAAGTAATGGAGAAGCTATAATAATTGAATTTTTCAATTAAAGCAAAGATATACACACAGGTGTGGGGAGTTATAAGAGATCCCACCTGTTTGTGGACATAGTCCTAGAATGCACCAACTCACTTGGATCTCAATAAACTAACTCTTTCCACGCTTTACAATCTTTACCAAACCCTATAAACATAATAAAGAACATAACATAAAATCACGAAACAGTAACATAAAGAAACTTACATTCAAAGAAAATCTAATGTCATGTTGATTGTGCACTCACGTGTACATCGACATGCAGAGGAATGGTGATGGTGTGAGGAGAGAAAAAAAATAAAGGGCAATGTCGCACAACATATGAAAAAAAACTTCCCGTCGTGGAAGAGATGTTAGGGAGAGGCCCATTCTTCTTACATCCCCAAGCAACAACAAGATAAAAAAGCGCGGGGATAAAGGTTCACTCCTCCCTACGTCCCACATCGATCCATGACGAATAGCAGTACTTGCGCCACCTAGAGGCTCATAGGGAGAGGTTAATTCATACCTACATCCCCCGTTGAGCCTATGATGAAAAGCGGCTTCCACACCACCTAAGAGCGCGTAAGAAGAGGTACATTCCTCCCCACATCCCACACCAAGACCAAGATGAAGAGTGACACCCCTGCAGCCCAAGAGCCCATAAGGAGAGATATGTTCCTCTCCACTACGTCGGGCTAGTATGAAGTGAGGACCGTTGTCACCACCACTACGAAGCCATAAGAGAACCACTAGATTCAAGTCTTGTTTCCTATGCACAAAATAATGTAGGTGGACAATTCAACCACTCAACCACAGGAGAAGCACAACTTCGTGCCCAAGTGTTAGGTGATCCTAAGTCTACCTTCCGCTAGTCCACAAGGTTATTAGGACCCAAGGCCTTATGCGCCTCATTCCCCTTCTCCGGGGAAGAAGCACCCATGGAAGCTCCATTCCCCATCTCGGTGGAAAGCTTCGCTCTACCATCTGCGTGGGTAAGTCCTGATCTTATCCAAGCCTTCACTGATCACTTAGCCACAACCCAACGATTGGTCACCATATTGGCACCTCATCCGTTGAGCACTGAAATTACTCACATCACGCGCCCACCTCCTGTTTTTTATGGACATCCAAGACCAAGTGATAGTGACTCTCACCACCGCGATCACTCGAATTACTTGAAGCATTACAAAGCTTGTTGAGCTTGGGCTAAGACACTGTTATTAAAAATAGAAGAGAGGCTACCCTAAACAAGAAGAAAATGAAGATGTTTGATAGCCAAATGAAAATGTACTTCGAAAGAAACACCTTTTGTAACTGTCAAAGTGTAAAATCATCTTGCAATGAATGAGTTGGGTAACATAGAAAAAAGTCCACCACACGTCGATTTTACCACCCAAGGCAATCCTACGCAGATCCGTTCACGCGCGACCTAGCTTTGAAGGTGAAAGCCAGCGTTGAACACATCCCCACGAAAGGAAGGAGTGAGAACATCTCCAAAACACGGTCTCCTATGCGATGTCAACCTATGGTAATGGCATCTATGGAGGCCAACGCAATCCTACACAGATTGGTTCACGCACAACCTAGCTCGAAAGGCAAAAACCAGCATTGAGCACATAGTCCCACAAGGGGAAAGAGTGAGCATATCTCCAAAAAATGGTCGCACATACGATGTCAATCTACGAGGATGGCATCCATGGAGAACAACACAATCCTACACAAATCGGTTCATGCGCGGCCTAGCCTGAAAGGCGAAAACCAGCATTGAACACATTCCCACGAAACGAAGGAGTGATCATATCTCCAAAAAATGGTCGTCTATGCAGTGTCACTTGGAAGATGGAATCCATAGAGGCCAACACGATCCTACACATATCGCTTCACACGCGACCTACCTAGAAAGGCAAAAGCCAACGTTGAACACATTCCTATGAAGCGAAGGAGTAAGCATATATCCGAACAATGGTCGCCCGTGTGGTATTACTCAAAAGGTGGTATCCATAAAGACCAACACGATCCTAGGAGGATCAATTCAAGCGCGGCCTGGCTCTAAAAGCGATAGCCATCGTTGAGCACATAGTCTCACAAAAGGAAGGAGTGAGCATATCTCCCAAAAAAGGTGACCCGTCCGATGTCAGCCTACATGAATGAAATCCATGAAGATCAACACGATCCTACACAAATCGTTTTGAATATGTCCTCGCTTCGTGTTGAACACATGTTGTCCCGCAAAGGGAAGGAGTGAGAATATCTCCAAGCAACGGTCGTCTGTGCGATGTCAACCTGCATAAATGACATCCATGAAAACAAACACAACCCATCAAAGAAAAATACATTAACACGCAACCTCACTCCTTTTCAGAGACATGTGTGTATCACCCCACTCGAGGGCAAGACAACGCGCCAAGTAATGAAACCTCCCATAGGAGGTTCGATCACCGTATTAGAGCACACGGGTCAAGTCCGCCCAAGAATTAAATCTCCATCACCCTAAGGGTATGGGGGGTTGATCCAACCTCATTCAATCCCTATCGAGCTTCTCCCAAGAAAGCAAAGGAAAAGAAGCCAAATTCAAAATGCAATCATGCACAGTCGCGACTGTAAATCAAGGGACAATCGTGATTGTGCTTGACCTGACACTTTCTAAGAGCAAATTAACAGATTTACGATTATGACAGGATGGACAGTCGCGATTGTGGCCATATTTGATACTTTCTGAGAGCTCTAAAATAATGGAGTCGCGACCGTGACATGGGTGGAATCGCGACTGTGGTGCATATTAAGAAAAAAATCTTAAGTGTTGAGAACTCAATCCAATACACGAGAAACAAGATTTCAAAGGCAACTAAGGGGTCATACAAATCAAGAAAAATTCTAAGTGTTGAAGACTCAAACAAAAACACAAGATGCAAGACTCCAAAGGCAAGCCAAACACCATCCAAGCCAAAATTGATGTCGACCTTATGCCCTTGTGCTCACGTCGGCACCGCGCCCTCACGCTCACATCAACATCACTCCCTTACACTCATGTCAACCTTGCGCGCTCACACCCATGCGGACCATGCGCCCACGCCCTCACGCTCATGTCGACACCGCACCTCGCACTCGCTTCCTTTCACTCATGACGACCAGGTGCTCTCGCTCTCTTATCAACGCTCCCACATTCGTGTCAACGCAACACACTCTCATTGTTTGCGCTCACAAAGAGGTCCAAACAAGAGAAATCCAAAAAAAATCTAAGTGTTGTGATCGAATGTGTGAGATGGGTAAAGTAAAAACCCAAAATCTCACTAAGTGTTGGAAGGCCACAAATCCAAAACCTTCCCAAAAAATTTCTAGGTGTTGGGAATGGGCGTGGGAGAGGGGTAGAGCAAAAAACTCAAAATCCCACCAAGTGTTGGAAAGCCAAAAATCCAAAATCTTTCTAAAATATTTTAAAGTGTTGGGAATGGGTTGGATTGACAAAAGCCAAAATCTCAACAAAAAAAAAAAAAAAAAAAAAAAGAAAAAAAAAAAAAAAAATCCCTAAGTATACATGAGAAGTATGACAAAACCAATCTAGAGGCCTCCTTCAAGCAAAGGTGCACAAGGCAACAAGTAACATCGACAAATCAATATTACTCGAAGTAGGGGGCTACTGAAGATGCACAAAAAATTATAAGTTTTACGGACAATGAAAACACGACAGGTGTTGGCCGAGCACCACATCGTGGACGTATTACATGGACAAGCTCATGGACTTGCTCTCAACCCGTGGTTTTGCGGACCCATGCCTGGACCATAGCTCCGCGAACTTGTACTCTTCGAACCATGGCGTCACGGACTCAATCCTACATCCTGTGCCAGATCAACATTCAGAATCAGAAGTTAGTCTATGACAAGAAAATCCCCAGCCTCGACCGGGGGCATCGCAACATCACCCAGAAAGGAAGCAAGTCATGACACCAACAAGGATACCTGCCTTGTCAACAAGACTTGCCAAGGCACAAGTACATGGGCACAATTACGACCTCTCGCCCTCAACCACGACGTCGCGCCCTCGTGCCCAAGACTTGGTAACTCGCTCACGATGACACCAACCTGAACCTTCATGCCCGTGCAATATCGGGTCAAGTCCTCGCACCCATGAAAGTATCAAAGCCTCATGGACGGAACAACTCAAAAGACAAGACACGAAAGCTACCTGAAGCGAAACATGACTCGAACAAAACTCAACTATGGCTTCCAACGAACCGGAGTCGCGACTGCGCATCCTCGCATGGTGGCAATTGTACAATCGATATGTCGAGGAGCAAGGAGCGAGGAAGCGGAGTCGGTCAAACAGGGGCATCAACTCGTTATGAATCTGTAATCACTCAAGTTTTTAGAATTGTCTAGAGTCTCCTCCTTGTGTTTATTCTTCTACATTTCTTTTTTTGTTATGGATCTGTAATTGATCCCATGGATCCGAACTATCATTGTTTTCAAGCTAAGAAAGCTTGTTAATTATCGGAGACATTTAGATGAGTACTTTTTCTTTCATTTGAGCGGTTGTGAGTGATTTCTTCATTCCTTGAACCCGAGTTTATACCATACACTATTACCAACATCGATTAGATACACACTTTGTGATTATTATTTAATAGTAGTGTAGAAAAAATATTGAGTCAGGAGTGGAGTTTGTGGGCACAAAGCGCTCCTCGTAATACAATTGCTATGGATAAGATATTTTAATAAGGATCATAAGATAGTCTGTAGTAAATTAGAAGGGAGTGGGTGATGAGAAATGAGCAGAATAAGTAGATATATGCGTGGAAATGAAGGTGTCTCTTGGGCTTGGCTTGGAGATGCACATAGCAATACTGTAGCAGCACAAGTACATGAATTTTAGCATAGAAGAAAAAAAAAAGGTTAAGTCCATGCGTTGCACATGCAAAGCCACAGCCAGCAACAAAGTTAGGTTAGGATCAGAATCAGAGCAGAGCATGCTGATGTTACGTGTTGCTAGACACAAGAAGCTGCCTTAAATCATCACAAAATCATTGTATAAAAACACACTTTCTTTCTAATTTATTAAAAAAATTATTTAGATTTGTAGAAGTATTTTTTTTTTGTTAATTATACATGGGTTAAATAACACGATGTGGCGCAGTTGATTAATCAAGTTGTGGTGAGTGGGAAGAGATCTCAGTATCGATCCCACTCAACAGAGACCACTTTCGTGCGCTAAGATGTCAAAAGTCTTAGGTTAGAGGACAGAGACATAATCTCTCCCTTGAACACTAAGAATAGGGCTGCCCATTTTAGACCGGCCGGTCCGGACCTGAACCCACTCGGATCCGGATCGGGCACATCCGGTCCGGTCCAAACCCGGTCAGACCCGGACCCGGACCGGTGTATAATGAAATGTATGGAATTTAAATTATATATAATATTTATAATATTAAAAAGGAAACCATCCCGGTCGGACCGGGTCAGCCGGGCCAAGACCGGTCCGGTCCACCGGGTTTCCGGTCAGGTCCGGGTCGAACCCGGTGTATGGCCGGTCCAGGTAAGGGGTCGTGAAATTCCCTCTGGGTCTGGCGGGTCTGGGTCAAATGAACAACCCTAGTCTAGGACTCTTGTTCTTAAATAGGAATATAGGTTGTTACAAGAAAAGATTTCGCCACCTTTATTTATAAATAAAAAAAGGGGTTAAATGGTTATTCTTTTTTGTGCAGACTTATTTTTTAATTTTGTTATTAAATAAGATTTTGTTGTGTTTGTGATTTGTAAATTATTGTTTATTAATTAAATTTACTCAACCGAATATAGTTCGTTTTTATTTGTCACGTCAGTATTTGTTGACATGTTATTATATCACGTCAGATACATCTACATTTGCATCTCACGTCACAAACAACCATAAAAGCGTCTTTTTAGTCGTAAATGATGAAAAAAAATGAAATGACATGATATTCTTGTTTGATTTTAGTGTTAATTAATAGCACCAACTAGATTTTTGAATTTTTCACTGTTGGGTTGAAGTGTTGGTGTAATAATCAATAGTAATGGTTGAAGTCACAACGTCTTTAACATGCTACTTTTACTAAATTAAAAGTATGCTGACACTTTGGTAATTTCAATTTATTTACTTTAAATTAACAGCTTTTTCAACTACTGCAGTTGAGTGTTCATATATGTATATTATCTTTAATGTTATTGTTGTATTAATTTATTAAACATAAAGGTATTTCATTGTAATACAATTATATTTATCTTAAGCACAAACGGAAGAGTAAAATAATTATGTTCGAAGCTCCCAAAACTCTATTAGACTAATAGTCGCCTAGGAGGAGGGAGGAGGTAGTTCTTGAGGCGGCATGTGTGGATGTTTGGTCACTTGTTTCTCGCTTAGGTTTTGTTTTAGTTTGCTGTGTCTTGTTGTTTTTGTTTCTTAGTTTGGTAGCTAGGTTTTGTTTCTTTAGCTTGCATTTGAATTTTGGTATGGCCGGTTGGAGGGGCAACCGGTGCGGTCCATGGGCGAGTACCCAGGAGATCGTTGGAATAAAGTTGTTTGTAGGGGGCGTCTTACAGCTGAGCTTGCTCTACGTCCGAGACGTTTGCTTTGGGTTTCGCCTAGTCGGGCTCGTAGTAGACAACACGTTGATATGGTATCCTGCGGGATGTCATTTGTGTAACTTGGGCATTGCCTTCTCCAATCAATAGAATCTGTTTTTACCTTTCAAAAAAATATTTGTGGAACAATCCTTTAACATTACGTGGACCTAATGTAAAATTGTTAAGACACCATGAGAGAGAGAATAGGTAGAGAGAGAGAGAGAGAGAGGGCCTCATGCCAACCATATCAGCCTTTCCCCAGCCATCGACGGGCCTCCATCCGACGATCCCCACCTCACCGGAGACCCCAGAGCATATCTCCGATCAGACACAGCCCACATCCCCACCAAAAACTCACCCCACAATGGAATCCCAGAAACAGCAACCAAGGAATCAACATCATGGCCAACCAGCCCAGAAGACCCTCCCTTTCGAAAGTGAGGTTGAGGGAATCATCATCGGTATTCGTTTGGAACAAACCGCCCCAGTTCGACAAGCGCTCTCTCAAGTCCTTATGCAGAAGATTTATAAACGTCAGGGACTGCGCTACTCCCGGAAGAAAGGACCGCCTTGGGAGCTATTATGGGTTCGTACAAACCAACTCGCTAGCAGAAGCTAGACACCTCATCGCCTTATTATCCGGGAGAACCGTATAAGGCTTCAAAATCAAAGCTTCCTTTGCCTTAAACCATCCATTCGATCCGATCTCCCTCTCCGTCGGAAAATCCTCATCGAACTGTGAACCCCCAACCGAGTATTATTTCCAAGCGGAGCAACGAAGGTGCCTCTACCAACCATTTTGTAACTCCAAATGGCCAAAGGACGTCAGTTCAGAAACATTCAAAGTCACCTCCAAGGCTCGCGAGACCAGACGAATTGAACACCCATGGCTGCTCAGGATTCGTGGGTCATTTATTGCTGCAACGCCTAAGATGGGGAATACTAGCCATTTCTAGAAGCAACGCCCAAAGAACAGCCCTCCTGGAGGTTATTCATGCTGAAGGAGTCTTTGACATCGACTTGTTCTCCATGGGTAACAAAGTTTTCCTTCTCTCTTTCAACTCCCATGACACTTGGGAATCAATGAAATCGTCTGGATGGAACTGGCTATCGCAGTGGTTCTACAAGTTCTTTGATTAGACTCCCTTCAAAAGACGAGGAGGACGTCTTTGCTGGCTGTCCATATTTGGTATACCAATTCATGCATGGGATCCAAAAACTATGAAAAATATTGCCACCCAATGTGGAGGTATTGATACATACCAATTCCATGTTACCAATACACAAACCAATCGAGTTAAAAGTAGGCGAGCTTAGTTTCACAACCATGACCGTTGAATGCTCCATCAACGATCTCTCACTTCAAGTGTCTATACTGGACCTCAGACCAGACAGATCGGAACCATCCTCTCCGACAGCCAACTCCTCGCCGGAAAACTCCCACCGGACCTCTCCAGCGAAGTCTCCTCACCAGCACCACCCAACCGTTTCGCCTTCCATCGTGGCAGACAGCTTCAATAATGAGGACCAACGCTTCACCTCCCATATGGAAAACAACAACTCTCAAGACCTCTCAATCATTACAGCAATGAATGAAGACATCAATATTGGCACAGTGAGCAAGATAGCCCCGACCCGCAGACTTCCTCGTATTGACACCAGTGAAGCAACCCTATCAGGCACCCCCATCTCGCGCAGTGGACCTCGCGTTCCAATCACAGTGGGACCCACCATCCAAAAGAAGCGCAAAAAAAAGAAAGCAATCAATTCCCTCCATCTCTGGTTTAAGGAATGATCCAGAAAATGCGAAAAGGCTATGGGAGTTTTGCAAGGAAGTAGGAGCGGTTAGCAAGCAACCAGATAAAACAATGGTGGACAAACTTCAACATATGTTATCCAACCATCATTAATCTCGCCCAGACACCTCCACGAGAGCATGCCGATCCTCTCGTGGAATGTAATGGGTTGTTCCTCCCTTCATAAGAAAAAAAAGCATTCAAAAATTGATCGGTAAAGTAAAACCAAGTGTGGTATTCATTCAGGAGAGCAAAATCGAGGACTTCACTGCACTCGACGCAAACAGTATTTAGAGTATGTGCTCCGTTCGCTTCAGTTATTCAAGTGCGGTTGGTCGCTCAGGCAGATTGATAAGCCTGTGGGATAACTCGACATTCTCGGTAGAGGACACCATCTCCCATCGCAATTTCATCTGTATCAAAGGTTCATGGGTTGCTTCCAGAATTGCCACCATTATGATAAACGTATATGACCCGAACGATGAGGCTGCAAAACTCATCCTATGGTCAGAGTTCCTCAACCTCGTTTCCTCGGCCTCAGTACCTATCCTAATGGGAGGGGATTTCAATAGCATATGGCACCCTTCGAAAAGAACCGGTAACCCAAATCTACCCTCCATTCTCCATTTTAACGACTTCATCGATAATTGCAGTCTGATAAATCTGCCATTGCATGGTCGTAAGTTCACTTGGTACGGCGGAGAAGGGTCTTCTAGCAGGATCGACCGCTTCCTACTCTCGATTTCATGGACACAATTCTCAGAACTCACTCAAACTGGTCTGCCCAGAAGCTGTTTAGATCATTGTCCCATCATGCTATCTGTAGCTGATTGTAATTGGGGTCCTAAACCTTTTAGGTTTCTGAATAGTTGGATCCAACACTCCTCATTTTTCCCACTCGTTGAGTCGGCGTGGAACCTTTATGAAGTCAACGGCAGTGCTAGATATAGACTTTGGAAAAAGCTCAACTTATTAAAGGCAAACCTAAAATATTGGAACAAATATATTTATGGGAACGTGGATCAGAAAATCAGGGACCTCGAAAAGGAATTAAATGATCTGGATGTGCTGAGCGAATCTCGTCCCCTCAATTCCGCCGAAGAAGATCAGAAAGCTTCTCTGCAGGCTTCACTGATAGACAAACAAATGGAGCAAGCATGTATTTGGAGACAGAAATCCAGAGCGCTTTGGCTAGCTGAAGGGGACAAGAACACCGGTTTCTTCCATCGTTGTGCAAGCCAGAGGGCTGCTCGAAACCGAATCAGCAGTATCATTGTGGATGGAATCAGAATTGAAAATCAGAAAAGTATAAAAGCAGCAACATTCTGTTTTTTCAAAAATCGTCTTTCATGCGCAGAAGCGGATCGTCCCTCTTTAAATAATTTGCAGTTCAAAGCGCTATCTGGAGAGGAAGCTGCAAGTATTGAGTCCCCGTTCTCGGAAAAAGAAATTCGCTCGACCATTTTCAACTGTGACGGAGCAAAAGCGCC
>JAYMTK010004559.1:0-11009 GCA_036897405.1 Pelargonium myrrhifolium | reverse complement strand
TTCTGCCTAGAATGCTCATTCCATTCCATTCCGTTACAGTGTACCAAACGTAACCTAAGCATTTTTCATGACATTGTGTTGATATGAAATAACAGAATTTATTTACACGCTAAAAATTTGTTAATGTATCTTTTTAGTTGTACGTTTGTTATTGTTCTTTTGTAGAGTATGTATTTTTTTTTTTTAAGGAGAACTATGTGTTATTTATTTTCATTTTTTTTTTATGTATGAAGCTACTAGAGTCTGTTCGTTTAGATATTTTTAAGTGAATTTTTAAAAAATTCAAACATGTTAAGTGTTTTTAATTTCTAGTTCATGCGTTCGTTTTAGTTTTTGAAAGAGCATATGTGAAATTAAAAAGTAATAATTTTTCTTAGAAAGAATTGAAATATATAAAAACTTGGGTAATTCAAATTCCATAGATCGTGAAAATTGAATTAATAACATTTCAATTCTTTTTTCACAAAAATTAAACGAATAGCCCCTCGTAATAACTCTATTTAACAAAAGTTGTTAACTATATTGATAATTTTTGTTATTATATTATTTCAATATATTGTGCCCCCACATAAGTTAACTTCTGGATCTGCCCCTGATATTCGTAACAAAAAAAAGTTATAAATATAATTGCACTGTTTTTATTCTTAGATTGTAATTGTAAAACTCAATAGATTCGAATTTATCTTACAATAATAATTGTGTAGTTTCAGCTTTTAATATATTTTATTAAGATACATTAACATGTTTTCATGTTTTTTTTTTAATATAATGTGAATGTTATGTTTGATAGTTGATACAACAAATCAAGTTTTGTAGGCTCCAAAAATAAACGGAAGACGAAAGAAGCAAAAACAACGTAATTATATATTATTATTTTTTACGAAATATGTGTAAATATTAGTATATCTTTATGCAATTTTTATTTGTAATTGTTCTTTATTTTCATATTAATTTTATATGCATGTTGTATAATACAATAAATAATTGAAATAGATATTTTAATTTTATTATTTATCTTATAATAACATCATATGGAAATAAATATTGTAAGCATTAGATTATAAATAAATTACCATCGTTACTGTAATACTCAAAACTACTATAATTTACAGTAAAGAAAGTATACAAAATTAAAATTCAAGTGGTCCACTAGCAATCAAACACTAACAATCTAACATCTCATTAATAAAGATATAAGTTTATGAAGTTGTTCATTGCTAGATAAATGTTAGAACTAAAAAAATTTATTATCAACTTGAAGATACATCAACAATGGTGCAAATTAAGAACAAGAAATAGCAATTGATGTATTTAATTTTACAATTGATATAATATTTTTTACAAATATGTTCTTGATAATTAATTGTTGATGTATTTTTTAGGAGAAAAAAAAAAACTAATTGATATATAATTTGTTATGTTTTATATACCTGTGCAACGCACAAGACATACACTAGTTGGGTTGAAAATAAAACTGTGTATCACATCTGGTAAAAAAAAAGACTGGTACCAAATTAGAATTTCGCTATAATTTGGATATCACATCTGGTAGAATAAAAGATTAGATACCTTTAACCCTAAATTTTAATTGAACAAATTTTTAAACTACACATATTTTATTAAACAAAAAAAGAATAGTATACGTATCAATATATGCGAACATCTACCCAAAGTAGTTCCCGTACTGAAAGACGTTGAATGTCATCCAAAAATTTGCATTAAAATGGAAACCAAGCAATTGGAAAGTAGGTAAAACCAAAATACTTAGGCAATGGCCACCATGTGAAATATTTTCCATACCTTAAAATTTGTTTCAACTAATAAAAACACAAGTTAATGAATATACACTATTCATGTGAAATAGTCATTTTGAAAGATCTCAGTACTAACGAAAATATATTATGTACTCTTTCAACAAATTATGGCATTGCACCATGAACTCATAAAACTCATAAATTAGTGAAATCAAATGTGTAGCGTTAGCTCTAATCATTTTGTTTTTAGAATTTTCTTTTGAGCCGTCGTCAGTTCAATTTCGTTGTTATTTTATCAATGGTAGTTTCATCTTTTTGTTTCTTATGCTATTATCTATTAAACAAAACACTAATTTATTATATTTTCGTATTATTTGGTCTCATTTTCTTTTATCTTGCATACGCCGCGCGCCCTATCATCTTCATTTCCATACAATTAAATTACGTTTGATGAAAATTTCGTAAGATCTACCATTGTCATATTTTCGAGTCGATGGAAATATTTTTGTTCTAATGCATTTCAAATGCTTGCAAATAGAACGATATTTTGTCATTCTGTTCCACTATTACATCAACATTTTAACCATCAGCTCATGGTCACATTGTCTTACTATTATGTACTTCATTCGTCCCAAAATGAGTGTCTTGTTGTTTATCTCGAGTTTGTCTCAAAATGAGTGTTTTCTTTCATTTTTATAAGTTAGTTATGCATAAATTGTCAATAATATCCTTATAATGAGTTAGCATTCCTTAACATATGATCATGAGTATATGTTAACTAGCCGTTCTTTTAAATATTTAAGATCTACAAATCAATTTGCTCTTTTTGGAGTATTTGATTTACTGTAAGGTTCGTTATTGTTGAACGTCAATAACGGTGTTGTACAGTACAACAACTTCCTGTACATACAGCTTAAAATAAAAGAAGAGGATCACAACCAAACCAGGAAACATTTGACATAATCGCTCAGAATCAATAGCATCTTGTATTATAAGTTTGCAAAAAATATTTTATATATTTTCGCACTCTTTCAAAACATTACCACTTAGAAGATGGATATAATATAAGAATCTTTTATACAGTATAAGCTAATGAGAAACGAATATAGAAGCAAACTTAAGATTATGGCAACTTATTCAAATGTTCACAAATGAAAGAAGAAAAAAAAAAAGCTTAATGACAATTGCATATTGGAACAAAGTGTACAAGTATAAAAAGGTCTCACCGAATCCAGAATTGGGTTCTTTCAATACGCCAAACAAAGGCTTGGTCCAATGAAGAAGGTAAATAGATGACCAAAAGAAAAAGGACTCAACTGAGTTCCCTTCTATCAATACCGATCTAGAATAAAAACAATTTCACTACCTTCTTTTGTTTTTGAGCTGAGTTATTGTTCTTCAACAATGGTCAGGAGAGCTTCTTTACTTGTCCGCATAACAGAGAGAGTTTCTTTCTTGACAACATCTTCTAAAAACACCTTCCACTGCCAGTAACTCAAATATCCGATTTATACACAAACTAATTGGCAACAATATGCAATGTGATCACATTGTCAGATTATACACAAACTACTTGGTATAATAATTTTTAACTTGGGCTGAAAACATTGTAATTATATTTTCCCATATAAATTCAAATCTTCTATCAACTAACTCGTGAATCTTTTACAAGAAATAAAATAACGCACAATATATTGTCATAGAAACCACAGTAAGTAAATATGTTTACAAGATGCACTACAGTAAATGAACATTGACAGGAACATGGTCAATCATGACAACTCTTAGTTTTATATAGGTTTTTGCAATCAGCAGTATAGGCCACACAACTTTGATTCTCAGAAGAAACAGCACACTAGAGTCTAGTTCTTTATAAAAATGAAAATCATTAACCTGATATAAATGATGCACAAGAGCCAACTCAAGTCAACACCCCTATAAACAAATTCCAAAATTTGTGTAAATCCGAAGATCCAAAAGGAAACCCTGGCGGCTAATTAACGAACAATCTGGACTAACTACAGATCGCGACAATTATTCAGAACACATGCATAGCTAAACAGACCTGTTTTGACTTTGACTAGAGACTATACCACATACCTAGTACCCATGAATCTGTACAGAGTAATACGTACAGATTAGAGTGCTACAAAGTTTCCTTGCATGTGGCCTTGTTATGCCCTGCTCCTTTGCACCTAGTACAGAAAATGGCCCTCTTCTCTACTCCCTGACTTTTGGCTTGTTTTTTCTTTGGTTGGCTTGGCAGCTTAGAAATGCAAGGAGGGAGCACACTACGAACAGCCTCCGAGTCAGCTTTTTCTTTACTCAAATGGTTAAAATGAGCCACAACAGGGTTTATGGTCTCAGAATACGTTGAACGGAAGCTATCAGCTCTGAAGTATCTTGAACAATAGTCGTACACACTCCTACCCGTGGCATTAAAAACAGCAATTGCATGGCGGCAAGGTAGCCCGGTCGCTTTCCACCCCAAACAGCTACAGTCCCATTTATCAATATCCACAACATTAATGGAGTCATTGTTATGAACCTCGAATAGGGTTTTAGTTGAGATTAGTACTTTCAAACCATATCCTTTTACAGACTCTTCCAGCAATTTTTTCTCCTTGGACGGTGTTAGCTGTGTGCGCCACTCACTTGAATCTAAGCGACGGGCATTTACCAACTCCATTATCTTACATCTTAGCACTTCCACTTTCTGTATGATAGGTAGCTCCCTCACTTCCTCTATCCAGTTATTGTAAGACTCTGTAATGTCCAAAATAATATGATTATAGCGCTCACCCTTAAACACTGCATTTGTCCAATATGCAGGCTCAATCTCCATGATCCAATCATATGCATGTGTAGACACCCGTTTAATTTGTTCAGTACACATTCTAAAACCATCAAGCCGGACTGCATGAGCAGCAGCCACAAAATTGCCAGGCAAAGAACCTCTTCCATCTCCATGGAATGGACCCTTCAAGTTTCTCTTAAAGCTCCTTAAAAGGTGATAGAGAGAGTAGCCATGGTGAGCATTTTCAAAGACTTCAAGCACAGCTTTCTCCAGTTCATTCTCTCTGTCAGAGACAAAAGTTAAGGGCTGCGAAGTTGACACCACAGGTTTCAACTGCTCCAGAAACCAATGCCAAGTATCATTGTTCTCAACATCTACTATAGCAAACGCAACTGGGAAAATGCCATCATCCCCATCCAGTGCAGTAGCAGTCAACAAACTCTCTTGGTATTTTGATTTTAATGATGTAGAATCAAGGAAAAGAAGGGGGCGACAACCACTCCGGAAACCCTGCATTGACGCCTGAAACGATACAAACAGACGCTGAAATGCACTGTCCTCACTTGTGAAAATCTTAGCAATACTTCCAGGATTAGCTTCCACCATCTTCTCACAAAACCATGGCAATTGATTATAAGCATCTTTATATGAACCCTGGAGTTGCTCCCTGGCTTCTTCAATTGCACGCCATACTTGTGCATAGTTAAGCTCAATCCCAAAGTCTCGAAAAATGCCATTAGCAATTTCCTTCGGTTTGTGATGTGGACTATCCCGTAACCTGTCTTTTATGATACCCACCAACCAATTCTTTGTTGGATGAGCCATTTTCCAAGATTCCCCACCACACGTGTGTACCTTATTCATCTTTTTTATCCTAAATGAGAGAGCAGATGGGACCCATGATGCATGAATCCTCCAAGAACAACCGTCAGATGCACATCTGCAACTTGCACGATTAGTATCATTCTTTTTAAACTTGTACATAAAACGATGGGCAATGGCATATTTCTGCAGCGCATCACGAAATTCAGAAACACCTGTGAAATCCTGGCCAACACCAGTGATACCATCTTTCCAAGAAGCAACCAATTTCTCCAAGGAAGCATCTCCAGAGCTCGAATGTGTAGAGGGGCAGTTTAAATCATCTTGCCAGGGCGAACCAACTTGTGACTGCTCCACGTCACTGCCTACTTCGATGGGATTGCGATTTTGGATAATGTTCTTCATTGTAGTTTTCCTAGCCTCCTCGTCATTGTCAGAAACAGCAACAATGGTGGGGCCATTAGCACCAATCTTCCAGGATGCAGTGCGCCTTCGCTTCTTAACAGTATCTGCAGGAGTGCACAACATATCATTCATATATGAGCTACGAGCAGTCTCATCAGCAGCAGGATTGGTGGGTGTGGAACCAGCAGCTGCAGTTTTGTGAGCAGAAGTGCAGTTAGGAGAAAGGTTAAGGGGTGTGCCAGCTTTAATGGAGCTTGGTGTAGCAGCACTTCCAGCTATTATACAATCACGAGAAGTTGATATAGGAACATTAACAAGGGTGGCAGCAGTAATTAGTGGAGTAGCAGATTTTGGGCCCAAAGCCTTATTTGTTGCAACAGGAGTAGAAGCTGCTCCTCTTTGAGATGGAGTGGCAGGCGTCATACTTTCAGCTGCTTTTATCACAGATGTTCTGCACGTGTTGAACAAAGTAAATCAATACAACTAAAAAAAAAACATTTCTGCAATAACCAGCTAATCATCAATTACCATGCAAACTATGAGTATGTAAGGTAAATTGGCAACTGCCACTGCTACAAGCAAAAATAGCAGCCAATTCAATTTGTCCCTTTTTTCATTGGTCACAAATCAATTTGCTTCTTAATACACTAGTAAAGGTATCTACCCCTGTACAATTTATCAAAATTGCTAACAAAGTTGCAATAGAGATAATTGTTTGAAAAGGATACAAGGAAAGAAATTTAATAAATATGTCCATGAGCTGTGCTCCTATAAAAAGGAAAGAAAGAATAAATACCTTCCAGCATACATTTTCAAGGCTTCAATATCAAACCCCTTTCTTCCAGTGAGAAAGATATCAGCTGTTACTTCATCTCCATGGAAATCATACATTCTCTTTAGGTCTCTGTCATTGGATAAGGTGATGAGAGTTCGCCTATTTCCCGGGATAAAATACTTGACGCACAGACTTTTATATTCCAAATTGCACATTTCAGCCAACTTTAACTTTAGATCATCAAAAATGGTTTCCTGACCAATATCCAGGGCATGTGCATCTCCTCCAGTATATAACAAGGATCCATCATCTTTTGTCACAAATTCACCGCCAGACTGGCATATGAGTATAAGCTTTCCCTTCGCCATGCATATAGCTTCAGAGTGTCAAACAAACA
The DNA here is from genome assembly GCA_036897405.1 of Pelargonium myrrhifolium. Taxonomy (NCBI): domain Eukaryota; kingdom Viridiplantae; phylum Streptophyta; class Magnoliopsida; order Geraniales; family Geraniaceae; genus Pelargonium; species Pelargonium myrrhifolium. The sequence goes on along the minus strand of JAYMTK010004559.1, from coordinate 4,059 downwards.
GAAAAAGACACATTATTTGCACATTAGCAACAATTAATTTTAGTACAAAATGCCTCTCATGAATACCATACAAAATGTCCAAAACCACTATCAGGACAGAAAACATACAAAATACATTAGCCGTGAAGATATTTTGAACTAAAAGTACTGGAGAATATCCCATCATTACTGAATTCGCTCATTACATAAGAAAGCACAAAAACATTGCCTGGCACTAACTGACTGACTTGTATAGAAACCAAAATACTTTGGCATAAAATAAAAACAACTCCAATGATTCATTCTATCTTAAACTGCTTTACCTACAACCTATGAAGAAGACAAATAAATTTATATAATTCCCTGGAGAACAGAACAGATAAACAAAAATATCATGATTTGCAAATTATTATGTGGAAAGAAGTATGTGACATAGAAATTCATTGAGTGAATAGCGACCCTGGCAATGCAAGAGGTTAAAAGATTGGTAAATTACTCCCACCGTCCCAAAATAATTGTTCACTTTCCCATTATTTAGAGATTAAGGATTAGTTAGTTAGAATTGGTTTTTCCCCCTTATGCCCCATTGCAATCTCGCTACAACAAAATCAAGTTATTCTAACTATCTTTTCTAAGAGATATTGTTGGTAAATCATGCATAACTGATTCCCATAAAAACAAAGTGGACAATTATCTTGGTACATTTTATTTATAGGAAGTGGACAATTATTTTGGGAAAGAGAGAGTATTCTGTTTGGAAATACTTCTCCTACCATAAAATTCAACATAAGCCTAAGTAACAGTAAAACTCTACATTAATATATAACCCAAGTCAAGGCAGGACAATCACAGCCGGAACTTGCAAAAAGAACTGAACAGATTGGTGCATGGTCATATACTCATATTTAACAAGGGACTCCATAAGCACATTTGAGAAGGTATCTCCTTTCTACAATAAGAATATAGAAAACTTGAGAAACCTCGCCTTTAGTGATGGTAGACGCCTATGCGAGAATATCAGAATAAGTTAAACTAGCAAAATCTCTCAGGTGTCTCTATTATTTTACTGCAAAAGGGATTTTTTTCTCGGCCTGGGGCAGCTGGAAAACCGCTAGGAAGTTACAAATAATAATATAGAGCGGTAAGAGGTTTCTAATTCTTCTGAGATGCAAGGCTCCTATTAGAGTAGAGGGTGCCGCCTATTTTCTTAATTCTTTAATTGTAGTCGGTGTGATACCCAAAAGATTTTACTTAACTTAATAAAATTTAATCTGTTTTTCCTTTTCTAGTATAAATTCCGGAAGATGTAAGCTTGATATTTGGCAATTTAAACGAGTCCGGGAGGTCCTGCTAATTTGAAAGGGATAAAACTGTATAATCCGAGAACTTGATTTATCAAACGGGTAAGTTCCCATAGACTTTTTAAATGAATATGAGATTGATAGTGATCCAAAATCAATTCTACTTTCTGCATTCTAACTAAGGAATTAAGAAAAGCTAGCGTTTTTAGGATTTAGGTTCCAGAGTTTAGAGCAGGTAATAAATAAGTTACAAGGAATTATTCATTTTGAATTTCTTAATCTGCCTTAGAATAGGTTGAGATAAATTATCAAGGGATACTCTGGCTCCTTTTATATTTTATATTTGGATTTGTTATAGTATCTATGGCATCTTATTAATAAGACTCCTGAAGCAAAGGAAGGGTGGATGGCTACCACTCTCTTTGAAAACTGTCAGCATTAACAGGATCTGGGAAACAAGTTCTTTTGCATTTATAAAGTTGGTATAAGGTTCTTATAGAAAATGAAACGGGAAAGAGTATGATGAAATTTAATAAGTTCAAAAAGGGCTCTAACAAAACAAGGATTATCTGCTCTTAAACAAAAGGGGTACTTAAATAAATAACCAGCTAATTAAATTTCTGTTCCAGATCGAGGATTCCTTATTAGGTTAAGTTCGTTTTTATTAAAGCGTAAGGGAAAGTTTTGGGTTTGGTTATTAGAAAGGTTTTCAGTACGAGTCTTGTTCTTAGTCAATTAAATTAGTAAATCAGATAAGAGTTCCTCATTACTAGCTTAGATAAGGGGGTAACATTATAAAGAAATTCAAATCTGATGAGAACATTTCTTGTTTAATCTTAAATTTACCTGACATCCTGAAATTCATGAATTACCCTATTAAGATTTTAAGATTAATTCAGGATACGAGACATCGGCTTCTCCCGTGAAGTTTCCAGGTAACAAGACTTTCAAGTTTTAAAAGGGTAATAGAAATTCATGCAAACACTAAGGAAGGCACTTGCTTTTAATCCGAAGTAAAGGAATATCCTGGCATTCTTTTAAGTACTCAGGGTTAATAAAGCCCTTACTCTTTGCTTATACTATATGGCAAGCTACATGAATCTCACTTCTTCATAAAACTTCGGGAATGAATATAGAGAGTAAATTCCGAGTATTCTATTCTTTAGTATAAATTGTACAAAAACTTCTCGACGGAAAAACTTTGCATCAGGGTACTAACTAATATTTCCGATACGTTATATAATTTAAGAGGATTGTCTGCAAAAATATGAGTCCTCCAGTGCACTTCCCGAGAGAGATCCAATATCCCAGTAAACTCACAGGTCATACTTATCAACATGAAAATCCCTAGTAAAGTTATATAACATGGAGACAGGCCATCAATTATTTGCTTTGTGTATAATCATCAATAATTCCATATGTTATGCTCCAACTTATGATAACCTATGTTATGTCATAAAGTGAAGCATAAAACCAAACATGATAGAAACTTACTACAACACTCATACACACTACATATGACCATGCACCCACAAATGTAAACCAACAACAGTTATACAGGACCCTCAGCCGAAATTCTCTCCAATTTATTCTCACAACTTGGTACTCCAACTGCAGTTACATTACATTATTGTGGTAACCCTGCAAATCTTTCACTCATCACAGAGAAAACAAGGGTTCAATCTAAATAAACAACAGCCTAGCAAAACAAAGCTTCAGAAATCATTCTATGGTAATACAACAGCCTAGCAAAACAAAGCTTCAGAAATCATTCTATGGTAATACAACAGCATAATCATCACCACAACATCACAATATAAAAAAACAACACAATGATTACAAAGCTTCAGATCATTCTATAGTCCTTATTTACAGAGTACATACTTATAATACCAATGCAGCAACATAATCACCATCACAAAATCAACAGAAACCATAACAATTACCTAGTGATAAATATAACATCAAACTGAAGCCAAGAATGCTAATTGATCACTGATCATTGTAACTTCCATTGGTTCAACTAAAAATACTTCTATAAAAAAAGTCAACTAATCCCAGAGTCCACAGTCATCTAACCAGAAAATCAAATAGAACTCAATTGATCATAAATCAACAGCTCAGAGCAAGTATTGAACTATATATTGAAAAGCGTTATCAACTAATCCAATGCTAATCAAGATCGTTTTCAGGAAGAGAAAAAAAAAAATCACGATTGGAACAAAATCAATCTATAAATCGGATATTTGAACGATCGTAGAGAAGAAAAAAGTGAAATTGGAAGTGCAGACGAGAAGGAGAAACCAGAAGGGCTTACCTGAGGCTGGAGTGACGTTGAGGGGCTTGCGGATGAACTGAAACCCTATATTTTGGGGCTTTTCGAAAATTGGGAGAAAATGGAGAACGAAGAGCAGGGACGTTTTTCAAAGATAAGTACTTAAAAAACTGGGAGCTGGGGCTGGATCTCAATAATCTCGATACTAGAGGGGCTAATCTGCAAATTTAGAATTTCGACATCCCACTCAATTTGTAAGACCCCGTTTGATGAACCAAATATTACTCCAACTAGATATGAGCCGGATTATAGATGAATTACGGTGTTGTTTGGTTCCGGGAATCTAAATTATCATAGATTATTTATATTATCATAGGCTCCGGGAAAGTTAATAATAATACGTTTTTGTAGTTAAAGTGAATCTAAAACACTATGGTGTTGTTTGGTACACCAATTCTACAAGGGAAAGTGACAAAGTCAATGGTAAAGTTCATTTTCTTATGT